>ML344585.1:0-44016 GCA_005239505.1 Nicotiana paniculata | reverse complement strand
AACAACCTTTTTACTGGATCCTAGCTTTAGCTTTAAGTTTTCAGATTTTAGTTCTAGAATCTCCGTTTCAAGTGGATGAACCTGGTTCAACAAGACAGTGTTTTTCTTTTTAGATTCACTTAGTCTGATTTTCCGGTTCATGAATTTTGATTTTAGCATTTCACATTCTGTAGAGAGTTGTTCCTTCTCTTTGGTTGTTTCTTCGGAATCATCCATGAAATCAAGTAGCAACTCAGGGAGTTTTTCCTTAGATAGGAACTTTATTTTATTTTTAAGATGGGAGATACTTACCCCTGGTTCTTCATGTGATTCCTCATCGGATTCTCCAATTTCCATGAGCTCCTGATCTTCATTCTCTCCATATTCTGATTTTTCATCTGAACTTTCCCCCCAAGCAGCAACCATAGCTTTTGTTGTGGTTTTCTTGGGTTGGGCTAGTTCCTTCTTCCTGTTCCTTCTTTCATATCTCTCATTTTTCTATTCAACTTCCCACTGAGGATAGTTCTTGATAAGGTGGTCAGTCTGTCCACACTTATAGCATCCCTCATTGGTTGGCCTTTCCTGAGTTTTTGCTTTGTTGTAATTTCCTCCTCTAGAGATACCCTTCTTCCTTATTAGAAAGTTTCTGAATTCTTTGGTAATCATGGCCATATCATATTCCTTAAGATCTTCTCCCTCAGTGATTTTCAGTGCTGGACTCCTCTCCTTCTCTGGACCATCCATCTTCATTGTCTGCCTTCTAAGTTCATAGGCAGTATGGTTTCCAATTATTTCATCCAATCTGAGGGTTGCCATATTTTTGGATTCCTGGATAGTAGTGATTTTTCTTTCCCAGGAGATTGTTAAGACCCTTGTCATGATCTTCTCTACCCTGTCCTCTTCAAGAATGACTCTACCAAGAGACTTAAGTTCATTTGTCAAAGTTGTTAACCTTGTGTACATCTCTTGGATTGTCTCTCCTTCTTTCATAGTGAAGTTTTCATACTGTGAGTATAGAAGAGTGCCTCTTGATATTTGTACCTGAGGTGTTCCTTCATGGGATACTTGCAAGGTATCCTAGATTTCTTTGGCAGTGGTGTAACTTTGGATTCTTCTATACTCGTCTGGACCTAGTCCACACACTAGCCACTTCTTGGCCTTTGCATTCTTCTCCCATTTCTTCATATCCTCAGCAGTGCAGTTAGCTCTAGTCTTTGGTACATCTACACCTTCAGCAGTCTTTATCATGGGAGCTAGAGGACCATCAGTGACTATGTCCCAGAGTTCATAGTCTTCTCCAATCAGGTGGTCCTTCATCATGTTCTTCCACCAAGAGTAATACTGTCCATTGAAGAGTGGTGGCCTTGCAGTTGATTGACCCTCCCAGTTTCCAGGTGGTGCACTCATTTTGATCTTTTCCAAGGTGTTAGCCTTTTCAAGGATAACCTGCTCTGATACCAACTGATGTTTTATTCGTCAATACCACACAAGAGGGGGGATGATTTGTGTGGTGTCCAATTTTCGAGTGCTGTCTCAATAGAATATCCTGGTTCTTCTTGGTGTTCCAACTTCTACTGCTGCGGAATAATAAATGCAGTAAAGTAAAAACACAGAGATTTTTACGTGCAAAACACCTAGCTCAAAAGGTGAAAAAAACCACGACCTACTCCTCAGTAGGATTTTCCCAAACTCTTCACTACAACTTTGTGCCAAACAGCATTTACAAAATAAACTCTTTTGTAAACCTAGGACTAAATCTAATCCCTTTGTAGCAAACAAGCCCCTAGCTAATTGCGACAAACTTCAAGTTAACCCTAACTTGAACAATGTGTACCTATTACAATTGCTTCTAATAAAGCTGAAAGATACAGTATTAAATCACCTACTACAACCAACTAGACTCGGAAGACAAACAGATGGAACTGGTTCTTCTAGCTGGTCAGTAGCCTTTGTGTCGCACAAGGATTCTCTTGCAAAATTTCTCTGGTAATTTTGCCTTCAGTTCTTTCTTCAATTCTGTCTTTGTGTGAATCAATCTTCAGTAAGAATATTTCAACAATCGCCAGAAGTTGAGATGTTCTTGTTTAGTTCTAATGCAACTCTTCCTTGGTGGAAGACCTTGTGTTTAACTCAACTTCCTTCCTTTATTTTTGTCCTTGCTGAACTCGAACTCTAACCCCTTATCAATTTGCAACCTTTTCGCATTAAGAGACAACCTTTTAGTTTATGGATAATTCATAGATCATATTTATCTCCTGTGCATGTACGGTTCTTGTGCCAATTGGTTCGTTCGAGATGTTTGCCCTGATGGACCTGGTTCAACTGGGTAGGCATTTGTTAATGTTCAAAACCATGTACTGACTTGGGTCAACACTTGCCTCACGAACGCGATGAAGGACTGAGACACCAGATACCAGTAGAATACAACAGTGGAAAATGAAGGGAAAATGGTGTGAAATCAATCAGAAACACACCTGAGCCCCTATGGACCCCGTCCAAACATACCAACATGTCCCATAACATTACATGGACCAACTCGAGGCCTCAAAACACATGCAAAAACATTGAAACAACGAATCACACCTCAATTCAAAATCAATAAACTTTAAAACATCAACTTCCACAATCGATGCCGAAACCTATCAACTCACATTCGATTGACTTCAAATTTTTCACATAAGTCACATTTGATATTACCGACCTGCTCCAACTTTTGAAATCTAAATCGGACCCTGATATAAAAAACTTCACTCCCAGTCAAACTTTCCAAGATTCCAACTTTCCCCATTTCAATCCAAACTCTACTACGGACCTCCAAATCACAATCCGTACGCGCTCCTATGTTACAAATCACCCAACGGAGCTAACAGAACCATCAAAAATCCAATCTGAGGTCAAATACTAAAAAGTCAAACTGGTTGGGTCGTTACATCCTCCCCTATTTAGACATACGTTCATGCGAGAACGTGCTCAGAGTGTATATAAAAGTCATCAAACCACCGTGTAACCTTACCATGCACATACCCGGGGGTAATCTTACATCACCCTACCCCATATATGTCTGATAACACAACATAACTTAACTTTCTTAATTCAACCTAGCCCATAAGCCCTAGATCTAATTTCCAACATCCGAAATTTACTATAAGATCTGAATCTCGTATCTACCCACTGTATAAGTCTGAACAAGCTATATCAAGCCATATCTATAACCCAAGAAGTAATCACATGATTTACCTCAAAACTCAAATACTCATAGCGATAATTTCTAATCACAGTAGCTGCTCAAAACAACCCAATGCCGGTGATAAACCTCTTATCAAAAAAAGCCCCGTTCTAACACCTTCATATACTGCCAATGATGAAAGAAACACGAAGAAGCTCATAACCATTCGTTAGATCAACAAGTTATGTAGATCCCTCTTCTTCGACACGGACTATAGCAAATTTCTAAGCCTACTTTCGATATTATTCTTACAACCACGATGTAATCAATTATGATAGTATTCATTCTAGGTCCAATGAGCCCATATCATCCAACACAACCACTCTAGTGACATGACACATCAATACAATCTAAAGTCGCAACTCGTTCAATCCGTGCCTCAATAAGAAACATCCCAAATGTACTCAATCATGGAAAATGACTCAGACGAGAGAACTGTCTCGAAAGCTCAATAGATACCGACATAACCAATGCTAAGAACCTATCACACATTGTATAACCAAAAGTCATGAATCTAGCACAAATGATCATGTCACAACATAAGTCCGCTACAATGCGTGACCCATCCCAACCCTGGTCCATATTATATACCTCGAGCCACCTTGCTCAAAATCAATAACCACACAAAATTCTACATCAAAAACCCAAAGTGCATTACTATAACCACGGAGAAGCAAATGACACAACGCCACACAAAACCCGAAAGAGATTAACAATTACGCCATCAACCAAGCAATACCCAATACTCTTTTTGCTCAAATTCCGCTATAAGACCCCCAATAGAACCGCACCATATGTGCGTATAACCAATGAATCAGAACTCCTTGTAGCATAGAAGAGTAACTCACAGATTATTTCAGAACACAAATCAGCTCAACAACAACGGAATAGAACATCCCTCAACAATAGTTGTATGGAGCCAACCCATCCGGCTCGGTACAGAATACACATCCTAATTGGGCGTACCAATGGACCCCTGAATCAACTCTAGAGACCCACAAATAGATAAATAACCCTCCAAAAGTCCACAATGACTGAATCATAACACATAATATCATCTGGATAGCTTCAGCCACAACTTCACAGTCCATAACCATGAAATTATCTACTCATGAGAACTTCCAGTCTCCTAATCCATACAGCACACAAATCACCATATCCGATCCCAACTACACCGCCCTAATATCTAACACATATCTCATACACGATCATCCAACAAGGAATACTTCTAAAGTTCTTCTGTGCAACATAGTAATGTCATTTACCTACTCATATGAAATCATCCATGCTGCCTAAGAATTCATGTCCTTCCCTCCAAAACTGACATGTGACCTTGCTCATGCAAATCTTGATACCACACAACACACTGCATAAACCATGTCAACATATGAAAAATACGAGAAATTCATCATCCGCTCTGAGTCACATGCAAATACGTACTCAATTAGGCAAGGACTTTCCACTTGATTTCATCCAGGAGAAAATCACTATACACCCCATGCTCCTCACGCCAGTAGGAAATATACCCCTCGAACCGTGGCAGAAACCATTGAGAACTCTTCGAAACCTATTTGCACATAACCAAGCTATCAGAACTGAATCTCTCAAACTCTACCAGCCACGCAAGTCGCCAAAACCCGAGAGCATTGCAATGAAATACCTGTAGAGACTAGCCACATCCTAAGTACCCAAAGACTCAATTATATCCATTAATGTGCAGGTCCAACCTACTACCGACTTGTCCTAATTCTCCTAGTTCCTCCCAAATTGCCTTCAAATTGATACCTTTCCTTTCTAGAACAATCCTAACCTTAACCAAAACTTGCCCCACGAACTTTAGCATAGAACCACACTGCCCTAAGGCTCATAAACCGTTGTATCCCTTCTGAAGCACCCCAAAAGTACCATAACCGAGACACTCACTCTAAAGAGACCTTCTATGAATTTAAAGTTGTTCATCGTACCTTCCTGATATTGAATGTGGAATCCGTAATGATATAGAAAGACTATGAGTCTCGACACCATCCAATGAAAAATCCCCGACCCTAACCATATACAAATCCTAAATATTTTCCAATTGCTACATTAAATCTCGAATCCATTAGGGACTTTCTCAAGATTCTCCCACTCTTCTTAAATCTCAACTAAATCGACCTAACGGACCGAACGATCCGTGCACTATTGGCACACCAACACCCTGCGAAGTAATCCAGACTGCTAAGCAACCAAGAGAAACCCCACTTCATGAACACTACATCCTTTACGCATAAAAACTCAATTATTCCACGTTTCCCATATCCTCATAAAGCATAACCCAACCCGTATCCAGAAATTCCTTTACTCGATCTCACCCTCTGCAAAACGTGACTTATTCACAAGTATACCTCAAACCGAAACCAATACAACACATAGATGGGCAATCAACTTAGCAAAAGTAGACTCCCCCTCTTGGCTCAAAGCCATAGATCAAAACACACAATAAATAATAATATCCATACTCTATGACTGCCATCTAATATCTCAAATCGTCTGCAAATCCCGCATTCGCCCTTGTAACAGTCAAGCTATCTCTCGTAAGCGATCCAAACTCAAATTGAAACACATATAATTCACTGGTAAAATAGAACTCGCCACAAAACAAGATGAAAGCTCCTTCAACACGCCCATAACTCTAGACTATGCGTCAACTAAAGACAGAAATCAGGCACCCAATAGCCTCTTTTACACCTCGAGCAAACCAATCTTGTCACGTTCAAACCATATGAACACATCACGCAGTCCAAAAGCAAGTGCTCAAGCTACAGTCAAAATTTGGCCACAAGTCCTCCAGACTGGTCCATCATCAGCATACTGAAATCACATCTCGCACCTCATTCGTGGAATCATAAGCAGTCAATGCATAGCTTATATCGAGCGCTCATGTGCATACGAATGCATGGAAGAAATTCAGAGGATTACGCTTAAGTTGAATCGATGTCGCACGTTAAGGAAAGAAAGATGAAAAGTATATCCTATATGTCTTGTAGCCTCTTGAACATAGATATGGACGTCATCATACCGATTCGCAAGACTCTACTTGACACTTGCTCATGACTTGTAGAACCTATGAACCTAGAGCTCTGATACCAATTTGTCACGGCCCAAAATCCACTAGTCGTGATGACATCTAATCCAACCCGTTAGGTAAGCCAACTAATAACTAACAAACTCCAATAATAGTAATAAGACAATCAAACAAAGGAATTATCTGAATCTTAAACCTTTCCCAAGGACCGGTAGTACAAATCATGGGTTCTAAGAATAAAATTTACATAGTTGATATGCTGTAAATGCATCATTTATTTGAAAAGTACATAAACAGAGTTTTTATAAATCTAAGGCTACCCTGAACAAGAGGCAACTACAACAGGAGTGAAGGTACATCTTCAAATCCGGCAACCATCAAGCACAACAACAACAAACACCAACATCTACACACAATGTGCATAAGTATAGTATTAGTACTACCGACCCTATGTACTGAGTAAGTAACAACCTTAACCTTAGGTTTAAAGCAGTGACGAGCTAGAAAATAGTTCGGGTGAAACACCAATAACCAATAGCAGTTCATAACAACTTAGAGCATATAAATAAGAAAGCAACTCAGAGATACAAAATGCTTAACTTTTTCACAATTTTTAGAAAATAGTTCCACATTTGAAGAATATCAGTGAAAACTCAAATCCTTTACCGAAATCATCGTAAAATATGAGGTAGTTTGTAAAATGAAAATTTTTCCAAAAATCCTTTCCACAATAAATTAGATGTTTCGATTTCTTTTCACATATCAAGTGTGGAATACCTCTTTATGGACACATATCAACATGTGTAGAAAGTCATGAAGGACGTGATACCGTACAACATGAAGAAAAAATGCATCTCTATGCATGTATGTCATGTGTGCATGCCAATGCCATGTACATCATAGATGAATCATGTACTCACACTCTTAGAGTACTCAATGTCACTGTCTCACACTTTCCACTCATCATGCTAAACCACCCGGTACAGTGTATGGACCATACAGCCTAGGGGAATCCATCGTGGAACATATACAATACTGACTATAAGTCACCTAGTACCGAAGAAAAAAGGAATTCCAACCATGAGGAGAAATCCATCTCCAGGTATCAAGTACGTTAGACAAATTCATGTCCAAGGAAATCCATCCCTCAATAAAATCATCCACGCTCACTTGGGATGTTTTACAAACTTCGGAGGGGCTGCTACTGCCCAACATCTATCATAAGCTAGATCCAGGCATAAATCAATATAACATGATGCGGCGTGCAGACCGATCCCATAACTATCACTCATAATCAAGCTCTCAGCCTCACTCAGTCATCAATATCTCCAGTGTCACTCACGAGCTCACAATGTCATGAAACTTGACCGAAAACTATGATATGATATATCAATAAACAACAACCGAGGCTAAGATATGATATGAATACATGAATATGATTGAGTTCGAAATATCAATGAAATCAGTGAGATGACAGCAAGAAACAACCACTATGGGTCCTAAGTATTTCACCGTAAAGCCTAAACAGGTTATTTAGCATGATTGACAGCTCTGTTACTTAATCACATGGTGACAAATATCAATAAAATAGGGCCACTAAACAAATGCCATGAAAACAATGAAGTCATAATTCACCGGGTGCACGCCCAGACAACCGTCATCTAGCATGTGCATCACCTCATCATCAATCACATAGCACGTAATTCAGGGTTTCATACCCTCGGCACTAAGTTTAGAAGAGTTACTTACCTCAAACATGCCAATTCCAATACCAAGCAAATCAAGCGATGCTCCGAATATTCCATCACGCTCGTAGCGACCTCTGAACGGCTCAAAATTAGGAAAAAGCAACTCAAATACATCAAATAAAGCCCAACGAAATACTTCCAAATAATAAAGATCGAATCCTAAATTAAATCCCAAATCCGGCAAAAAATCACACCCCGACCTGCACCTCGAAACCTGAAAAAACTTACAAATCTGACAACCCATTCAATTACGAGTCCAACAATACTAGTTTCACTCAATTCTGACTCCAATTCGATGTTCAAAACACAAATATTAATATTATAAAACTTTAGGCCAAAACCCCCAATTTCCTTCTTAAAATTCTTCAACCAAAAACTAAAATCGATGATAGATTCATGGAATATAACCAAAATCGAGTAGAGAACATCTACCCCAATACATATGGTGACAATTGCTTCAAGAATCTCCTCAATCAGAGCCCCATAGCTCCAAATATGTGAAAATGGTTGAAACCCTGGAAATAGAGTACTTTATACTTCTGCCCATACATCCTCTTTTGTGAACGCGACAATACCATCGCTTTAGTGATGAACAAAATAATATGCCATCATACATTCACGAACACGGCTCCAAGTACGCGAATGCGATGAAGAAAGGTCTCAATTTCCAACTCCCAGCTCAACCCTACGCGAACGCGATCCACTACTAGAAAATGGCTATTTTTTTACTGCAATAACGGTCAAAAAGTGGCCAGAAAATGCTAATTTTCGACTATATTCTGACCGAAAAGTCGTAGTCACAAAATAGCTAGTCTAAAATAGTTTACAATTGAATCCGTCCATAATTTGCAACTCTAGCAGTCGAAAGGTCAAAATAAAAAAATGACTAATAAATGTGGTCAATTTTCCGATTGACGCGGTCACAAACCATTTAAATTAAAATTAATTATATATTATTTTCCCACTACTTCAGACGCAAACGATATACATAATTATAATATTATTTAATTTTATTTGAGTTTTCCCACTACTATGGTCGCAAATATAATTCAAAATTATTTATTTATTTGTATTTCTCACTACCGTGGTTACAAATCTAATTTAAAATTATTTATTTATTTATATTTTTGACTATAGTAGTCCCAGATGTTCCTGAATCTGGAATATTTTGATCCATGTTGCGACTACTATGGTCGGAAATTTGTCAGAAAAGTGGGAATTTTTTGCCAAATTCCAGCTCTTTTAAAGCAGTACCACCTGCCGATTCAAATATAAAACAATCAATTAATCCACCATGTCAACCAATTATTCCACAATGCTAACCAATCAATCCGCCATTTAAACCAATCAATCCACCATTGCAACTAATCAAATCCATAAAATGCAAAACATAAATATTTGTAACTAAAACATCCAAAAAGAGTTAAGCATTATGGGCCCATTCAATCTAGTCTAAAACATTACAATCATAGTCAAGTGTAAATATTACTAAGTCTAAACATCCAACTACAACAAACAATTCTCAAAAATCATAACCATAACAAACTAAAACTCATTATCCCCGCCATCCTCGTCATTCAAAGGATCAAATGGACTCTACAATTTGTTAAAATTTGCGCGATCTTCTTTCCTTTCCTCCTTCAACTCTTCAAATTATGTTCGTAATACTTCCACATCTTCGTGATCTTGCGAATAACTCGCATCACCAGAAAATAATGTCGTCGAACGACCTACAGAATATTGTGATCCGAGATTGTATGTTCTACCTTTCTTTCCGCTACCAACCACCTGAAAACATATTGAAGCTACATCATTGAGTGACACTTGGGTTGAGCTACCATCCTCGGAATCAGGTTGACTTTGACTCCATTCCTCAAAACGTTGTTGATAGGCTTCCTAAAATTAAAATGTTTTATATTTTTGCTTCACTATGGTCAAGTTGGCAATAAAGTGATAGCAATTTACCTCCATTTAAAAAAAAACACATATAGTTGATAATTCTGTTCACAACCAGCGAAAGAGATATACATATATACATGAAAAAAGTTAGTGATAGTAGGCTATAATTATGTAGTTTAGCTACTATTTACACTCTAACTTAGCTTAACTTTATTGAAATTTGAATGTTAAATGATAACAAATTTCTCTAATTAAGAACTTTATGCTTTGCAGGAGCAATTTCGGACTATGAGGACGTTAAAGAGTGTTTTGGAGATAATATGGAGCATTGAAGGCCAATCGAAGGTAATCGCGCTTAAAACAAAGAAAGAAAAAAAGTTGCAGAAAACGTCCATGTGCGCGGTTGCGCACTAGGCCGCGCATGTGAGGCAGTAACTGAACAGTGTCCGCGGTCGATGCGCGATTGATGCACGGCGCACTCGTGCTTTTGATAAAAATCATCTAATGCTAATTTTGTAATTTGAGAGGCGACTAACCTTGACCTATATCAAGCCCAGATCGCCCAAAAAGAGGGTATCTCTTTAGGAGAACTTTGGAGGCAAGAATACATGAGGAGCAAGACGGGGAATTCTCCCACGAGTTTTTCATCTTCTTCTTATTCATTCCATTGTTGGTTATGACTTCTTATATTGTAATCTTTCTTAGAATTATGAGTAGCTAAACCCTCCATCTAGGGTTGATGGAACAAATTTTTGGATGAAGTCTTGATTACATTTTGATATATTTGAACCGTTTTTACTCTATAATTGTTCAACTATGTGTTTCTTGTGATTAATCGAAAGTGCCCTTGATTAATCGTATCTAGTTATCTCGTGTTGCTTAAGAAAGAACACTTGATTATATTGTTCTTAAACAACTCCACTTTTGAGTAAGTCAAGAGATTAATTACTTGAATTTAAAAGCGGGATTAGAGATAACGAAGCTTTGATGTGATATTTATGAGTTGTACAAATTGTCAACTAGAATAGTTCGAGAGAATGCTTCTAGTAAATTATCGTATTTGATCGAGAGATAAGTACAGTAAACAAGAGCTCATCATCTTTATAGAGTGTTATGGCGAGATTATAGCTAGCGTGTCAGGAATTAATCCAAAAATTGGGGAAATCAATAACCCTATATCCTTTTACCCTTGAATTGAACTTCATTCTTTCTTATTGATAGTTTTTATTGTCATTTTTCCTTAGTTAAATAATTTTTGTTAATTATCAAATAAAATCTTAACTCTGGAGATTGTCTGAGCTTATCATTAGTTATACTAAAAGTTGTAGCAAATAGGTTAGTTCCCTGTGGGATTCGACTCCGGACTCTTGAACCTGACTATTTTTGCAGCGACCACTTAGTCCTCTTTATAAGACATAGTTGCGCGTGATCAAATTTTGGCGTCGTTGGCGGGGAACTAATGGTGTTATTTATTATAACTTGGAAGAATTGCTAGGATTTTTAGTTTAGATCAATTTTGTGTGGTGTTAAAAATATTTCCATTGAAATTCTCACGTTTGAACTCTTCTATGACTCAGGTGAATGCCTAAAAGATCCTTGAGAACTGGTGCACTTTTTGAAGGTTTCTCAGACCCTGAGAAAGCATTCAGGGCATTGAATCGGGCTTACAAGAAGGGCAAACAACTAAAATAAAATGACCAACTTGAAATTGAAATGGACGACGTCGAGAATGTCAACGGGAACAATAGGAATGATTGAGTTGACCCAAACATCAGAGTGGTAGCACCTCTAGTGCCGGAANAGATTACCAACAACATGTTGCACCTGCTGCAGAATATAGGGTTGTTCCCCAAGTCGTACATCGAAGACCCACAACAACATCTGAAGAACTTTCTATCAATTTGTGTCACTCAAAGACAACCAAATGTGACTCCTGAAGCAATCAAATTATTAATGTTCCCGTTCTCAGTGACTGGGGAGGCTCAAACTTGGTTGAATTCACTCTCAATAAACTCCATTGCTACTTGGAGGAAACTAGCCAAGCAGTTCTTACACAAATTCTATCCATCCAAAACAACTGCGAGGCAAATTGATGAGATATTGCAATTTAGGTAGAAACTGACTTAAAACTTTGCAGGAAACCTGGGAGAGGTTTAAGGGTATGTTGATGAAGTGTCCACACCATGGCATCTCGAATCAGATGTTGGGACAAAGATTCTATATGGGTTTGGCTGACGGTCTGAAGGCCGATGTAGATGCTTCAGCTGGGGGTGTATTCTTGAGAAAAATATTCATAGTGTGTAAGATTCTTCTTGAAAAGATGGCTCAAAATTCAGGGTAGATGACGAGAGATACAACACTTGCTCCAATAGTGAATTTTACTGCTCTTGACCCAAACATTACAAATACAGAAAACATAGTCACCCTCATGACCCATATGAGCTTGTTGACAAAGAAAATTAATAAGATGGGTATGAAACAATTGCACATTGTTGATACGACAAATGGAGGCCTATGCACTCCCTACATAAATCAATCATATGTTTGCTCGTAGAGTGGAGAGAATGATAACCAAGGCTTCAGATAGGACATAAATTACGTCAATAATTTTGGGGGTCAGAGGCAAGGTGGACAACAATGGGGACCTCAAAATCAGCAGTACAAACCAACCCAACAACAACACAATACAAATCCAGGGAGAGCACGACCACAAATCCAAGTTGTGCCTTATCAAAGGCAGTAGGGCTACAATCAGCAACACCAACAACAGTTGGCTTACCAACCACCTCATCAACATCAGGTAACCAGACATAACGACAGTAATATGATAGAAATAAGGGGCATGCTGCAACAACTCACTGGGACAAATGGAAAGATGTAAGAAAAGTTAGCCGCACATGATTCGGCTATTAAAGGCATTGAAACTCAATTAGGCCAGTAATATATGCGCTTGAACACCCACAAGGAACATTGCATGCAGACATAAACATCAATCCAAAGGAGAATTGTCACACCCCGAAATCCCGCCATCGGGTCGTGATGGCGTCTAACGTTGTACCCGCTAGACAAGCCAACATGTATATATAAACTAGCATAATAATCCCAACTTTACCGAATAAGCTAAACCAATTCGATATTTAAATCAGCGAAATAAGTACAGTCTCGAGCTAAGTAAAGACAATCATAATACAACAACGCAAAATTTCCCAAAAATATGGAGTCACAAACTCATGAACTGTCTAAGAGTGCTAAATACAAGTCTGAAAGGAAATACATGTCTGCCTCTGAAACTAAAGGAAAAACTATACAGAATAGAAGACAAAGGGATGGAAGAGATGCCAAGGCCCACGAACACCATCGGGTATACCTTGAAGCCTCTATGATTAGCTGGAAGACACTCCCACTAATGATGTCCTTCGAGTCCGGCTGCGTAATCTGCACAACATAGTGACGTGCAGGTGTAGCATCAGTACAATCGACCCTATGTACTGAGTAAGTGCCTAGCCTAACCTCGGCGAAGTAGTGACGAGGCTTGAACCAGACTACAAAATAAACCTGTGTAGTTCAAATAAATATATATACATATATGGAACGAATAAGAAATATAGGAGAAAACAATGAATAAAGGAAGGGGGACATGATGTGGGGATATAACAGTTTCATATAAGAAATCTAAATAAGGAAAAGAACAACAAAGCCAGCATATCAATAAGGACAAGAAATCACAAACGTGCACAGCATCACCCTTCGTGCTTTTACTCTCGTCCTCACTATGCAATGTATAATGTAATCAATGTAAATCATGGCACGGCATCACCCTTCGTGCTTTTACTCTCTTTCCTCACTGTAAAATCAATGAATATGGTACGGAATGGTACATCGTACGTCACGGCATCATCCTTCCCGCTTTACACTATTTCCTCACAATGTCAAACAATGCACGGCATCACCCTTCGTGCTTTAACACTCTTCCTCACCCAAACAGCAATCACAAACAAGGGCAATGAAGTAAAAAGAATAGAAATAGAAATCCCGGTAAGGGAACAACAAAAGAAATCTCAACATCCCAGCATGGGAGACAACATCAAACAATGCACGGCATCACCCTTCGTGCTTTACTCTCATTCTCACCAAGACAAGTGCACGGCATCACCCTTCGTGCTTTAACACTCTTCCTCACCCAAACAGCAATCAGAAACAAGGGCAAGGAAGTAAATAGAATATAAATAGAAATCCTGGCAAGGGAACAACAACAGAAATCTCAACATCCCAGCATGGGAGACAATATCAAACAATGCACCGCATCACCCTTCGTGGTTTAATACTCTTCCTCACCCAAATAGCAATATCAAACAAGGGCAATAAAGTAAACAGAACAGAAATAGGAATCCCATCAAGGGAACAATAATTAAACAAGTAAATCCCGGCAAGGGTAACATCAAGTAAACAATTAAATCCCGACAAGGGAACAATGTCAACAATTAAATCCCGGCAAGGGAACAATAACAGTAATCTCAACATCCCAACAAGGGAGACAATATCAACGCAACAATGGCCCGGCAAGGGTATATCTTAGTAGCTCTTTCTCTTTCTTTCACTTCATTTCATAATTTACTCTATTACTTGAGCCAATGCTCCAAAGGATACAATTATTTCATATACCTTCATCGTTCGTGTTACAATCTGAGCCAATGCACCAACAAAGTTTAAAGATTACAATTCCTTTCACATATTCTTCACAACATATAGAAATCATCAATTTAACATGGAAATTACCACAAAATCAGAATATTCTCAATATAAGGACTCACGATCATGCTAGACAACAATGTATAGATACTTGTCACCATGCCTATACATCATATTTGACAATTAGCAAGTAGAAAATTATACTCAACTCCTATTCTCTCAAGCTAAGGTTAGACTGAACACTTACCTCGGGTCAAAAGTATAGCTATCAACCTTCTAACACCTCATTTCCTTTAGAATCCAACTCCGGAATGGTATTATCTAGACATAATCAACTCAAGTATGTAAATAAGGATTCAATGATTCAATTACATGGCCTAATTATACATTTCCTAGCACTCTTTCAAATTTATCAAAATTCGACCCCGGGCCCACTTGGTTCAAATACAAGGCTCGGACCAAAACCATGTCACCCATTCACCCACGAGCCCGAATCTATAATTTGTTTTCAAATTCGACCTCAAAACGAGGTCTTAATCAAGGAAATTCAAAAGGGCCTAACTCTACCCAAATTACAGATTTTCTACTCTAATTTGCAGGTTTTAGGCTTAGGAATTCATTAATTATAGATGAAAAATGAAGGAAATGAGTTAAAATTTACTAACCCAAGAAGTATTGATGAGGGATGGCTTCAATGGATTCCTAAGTGCTTTGGAGAAGAAGAAGTTCGTTATTTTCTAAGTGAATCCCGTAGCTACTGGTTCTGGATATATTTATATACCACTAGGCAAAATTGTTCTATGTGATCGCGGAAGAGGGGCTGCGATCGCAGAGCTATAGGATCTCCTACTACGCGACCGCAGAAGGAAGGATGCGATTGCAGAAGGGCCAACCACAGACCTCTGTGATCGCGAGGGACAGAATGCGACCGCAGAGAGATACTACTAGCCCCCACCCCATACCGCTTATACTCTATGCAATCGCGGAAGAAATTATGCGATCGCATAGAGCCACAGAACCCTCCCCTCTCAAACACACTATGCGATCGTGGAGCTAGGCCTGCGATCGCACTGAACAACACCAGACACCAAATATGGACTTCTCACACCAGAAATTCTATGTCGTTTACACCCCGTTACCTATCCGAAACTCACCTGAACCTCGGGTCTCAAAACCAAAAACACACATGACTCCCAAATCATACTACCGACTTAACCGTGCGATCAAATTGCCAATATAACATCATATACATAGAATTAAACCTCAAAATCCATGAATTCTATCAAATTTCATAAAAATATCAAATTTCCCATTTCAAGTCCGAAACACGTCAAACGAAATCCATTTTCAACCAAACTTTACAGAAAGCGCTTAAACCATATATAAGACATGTACCGGGCGCCAGAACCAAAATACGGGCCCGATACCATCACTTTCTAATCAGATTTCATTTTCAATTTTTCTTAAATATTTTCAAAAAACAATTTTTACTTAAAAATTTATTTCTCGGGCTTGGGACCTCGAAATTTGATTCCGAGCATATTCCCAAGTCCCATATTTTCCTACGGACCCTGTGGGACCGTCAAATCACGGGTCTGGGTTCGTTTACCCAAAATGTTGACCAAAGTCAAATTTATTCATTTTGATATCAAATCTTAGCATTTTTCATGGAATTTCATATTTAAGCTATCCGGCTATGCGCTCAGACTGTGCATGCAAATCGAGGCAACTACAGATGAGGTTTTCTACGCCTCAGAAGTACAGAATGGGTAATAACATTGGTGATGATCCTTTGGGTCGTCACAAGAATAACCCAAATCAGTTAATGGTAGTAAGTCTCAGGAATGGAAGGGATTTAGACAGAGAGCAAGAAGTTGTTCAATCAAGGAGAGATGCAATGCCAATTACCCCAGTTACATTAGAGACTGACGAGTCAAAGGAGCTCACAAAGGTTGTAATTGAACAGGCACAAGTTGACAAAGGCAAGGAGAGTGAAATTGAACAACTCCCCGAATAGGTGGTGGAAAAGGCTCCGAGTAAAGTAAAGACACCAAGCAATAGGAAGAAGCTAATTCCTACACCATTCCCTCAAAGGTTGGCAAAGAAAAGGAAAGATAATCAATACAGGAAATTCATGGAAATGCTCAGACGAATTCAATTGAATATTCCGTTGATGGATGCTTTGAGGGAAACGCCAGGCTACGCAAAAATGATGAAGGATCTGATGTCTCGAAAAATTGACTTCCAGGACCTGTCTATTGTAACTCTAACTCAAACTTGCATCACGGTAGTGACATGACCTATGGCTCAAAAATTGTCTGATCCCGGTAGTTTCACTATCCCATGCACAATTGGAAGTTATGCTTTTGCTAAAGCATTGTGTGACTTGGGACCCAGTATCAAATTGATGCCTTTGGAAACCTACATAAAATTAGGCATTGAACAGAGCTAGACCAATCTCAATGTCGTTGCAACTGGCTGATTGCACAGTCATAAGACCGACAGGAATTCTGGATGATGTGCTCGTCCAAGTGGAAGTTTGTATTTCCTGCCGACTTCGTTATTCTTGTCTGTCAAGTTGAGGAAGAAATAAATAATTTTGGGGAGTCCGTTCTTAGGTACTGGGAGAGCATTGATTGATTGTGAGACTGGAGAGTTAAAATAAAGTTGAATAATGGAGAAATAATATTCAATGTTCAACAATCTATGAGGAGGCCCAATGAATTTGCAAATTGTTCGTTAGTGGAGGCGGTGGATGTAATACCACAAGAGGAGGATGAGACCCTTAATGTCAGAAATACGTTAGAAGTTTGCTTGATGAATTTGGAAGATGTGGATGGTGAAATGTTGGCAGAGTGGGTCATGGCTCTTGAAGGTCAAGGAATCTAGAAAAGGGAACCCTAGTTCGAGCCACTACACTTAGAAAAAAGAGCAACACCACATGCGAAGTAATCAATAGAGGATCCACCACCGTTGGACCTGAAACCGCTTCCAGATCACCTCAGGTACGCTTTCTTAACTCTTAACTCTACTTTAACTATTATTATTTCATCTGATTTGTTAGTTGTGCAGGTAGAACAACTCCTACATGTGTTACAGGAATGTAAGACTGCTATTGGTTGGACCATGGTAGATATAAAAGGTATCAGCCCGGCCTTTCGTATGTGCAAGATTCTCTTGGAAGAGGGGAACAAACCTTACAGAGAACATCAAAGAAGGTTGAACCCAAACATGAAAGAAGAGGTGAAGAAAGAAGTGATCAAGTGGTTAGATGCGAGTATCATCTTCCCCATCTCTAACAGTAACTAGGTCAGCCCTATTCAGTGTGTGCCCAAGAAGGGTGGAATGAAGGTCGTGCAAAATGAGAATAACGAGTTGATCTCGACTCGTACATTCACGGGTTGGTAAATTTGCATGGATTATAGAAAACTGAACACAGCCACCTGGAAACACCATTTCCCCTTGCCATTCATTGACCAAATATTGGATATGTTGGTTGGGCGGTCTCACTTTTGCTTTTTAAATGGATACTCAGGGTACAATCAGATTTCAATAGCCCCTGAAGATAAAGAGAAAACATACTTTACTTGTCTGTATGGCATCTTTGCCTTTCAGAGAATGTCGTTTGGCCTCTGCAATGCACCAACCACATTTCAGAGGTGTATGTTAGCCATTTTCACTGATATGGTTGAAGATATTATGGAAGACTTTATGGATGATTTCTCAATGATGAGGGATTCATTCGAAGACTATCTTCACAATTTAAGAACAGTGTTAGAAAGGTGTGTGGATGCAAATTTAGTGCTGAATTAGGAGAAGTGCCCTTTTATGGTACAAGAAGGAATAGTGTTGGGGCATCGAATGTCCAGTAAAGGTATTGAGGTCAACCATGCTAAGGTTGACGTGATTGAGAAGTTTCCACCGCCCACTTCGGTCAAGGATGTGAGAAGTTTCCTTGGGCACGCCGGGTTCTACATGCGATTTATAAAAGATTTCTCTAAAATTGCTAACACCTTATGTAAACTCCTTAAAAAGCATCATCCCTTTGTGTTATCTGATGATTGTAGGTTGGCATTTGAGGAGCTGAAGAAGAGATTGGTGACTGCACCAATCATTGTTGCACCTAACGGGGAGAAAACGTTCGAGCTCATGTGTGACGTGAGTGACTATGATATAGGAGTAGTCCTGGGGCAGCGAAAGGACAAGTTGGTGCACCTAATTTACTATGCAAGCAGAACGCTAGGTGGTGCACAGATCAATTATACTGTGATTGAGAAAGACATGTTTGTTGTGGTGTTTGCATTCAAAAAATTCAGGTCTTATTTCATTAGTTCAAAAGTTATTGTCTATATTGGCCATGCAACACTTAGGTGCTTGATAGAAGCCACAATTGATCCGTTGGGTTCTTTTGCTACAATAATTCGATTTGGAGATCTATGATAGGAAAAAGACAGATAACCAAGTGGCAGACAATCTTTCAAGGTTGGAGGGAGTTGAAAAGAAAGTAGAGGTTGAAGATATAGCTGAGACATTCCTAGATGAACAATTACTAGCAGTGGCAATGGAGGAGACTCCATAGTATGCTGATATTGCTAATTATTTGGCAAGTGGTATTGTACCTTATGAACTCTCTTCGATTCAAAAGAAAATTTTCTTTTGTGATTGTCGGTCTTATTACTGGGATGAACCTTTACTTCTTAAAATATGTGTAGATAACATGATCCGGAGGTGTATGCCCGAGAAAATATCAATCTTCTGTTTTGCAGGACTGCCATGGTTCACCATATGGTGGGCACTTTAGAGGAATTCGGACAACGGTGAAGGTGTTGGAGTCAGGTTTGTATTGGCCGACTTTATTCAAGGATGACCATGCTTGGGTGAAAGTTGTGATGAGTGCCAAAGGATAGGCAACATATCTCGCCGTCACAAGATACCGATGACTACAATTCAAGAGGTGGAATTGTTTGACATGTGGGGGATTGATTTTATGGGACCATTTGTCAGCTCGTATGGTAACAAGTACATATATATACCAGTTGACTATGTCTCCAAATGGGTTGAAGTTGTGGCCCTTCAAACAAATGATGTCAAAGGAAAACTCCAATTGGTATGTCTCCATACAAGTTGGTGTTTGGAAAAGCATACAATCTTTCGGTGGAGCTTGAGCATAAAGCGTTATGGGCATTGCAGCAATTGAATTTGGATATGGAAACCGCATGCACAAGTAGAGTCACAGAGGTACATGAACTAGAGGAATTTCGGTTCTTAGCATTCAAGAATGCAAGATTGTACAAAGGATTGATGAAGATGATGCATGATAAGCACATTCTAGATCGGAACTTCAAACCCGAAGATCTAGTGCTTTTATACCACTCAAGATTAAGACTGTTTTTGAATAAGCTGAAATCAAGATGGCCAGGACCATTTGGAGTTGTGCAAGTGTTCTCAAGTGGAGTAGTAGAAATTGAGTCCGAAGATGGAACGAATAGGTTTAAAGTGAATGGGCAAAGGTTGAAATACTACCTTGGACTGGTTGAAGAAAAAGGGGAGAAATTTGTGATATCTTTGGAAGAGCCCCAATACGTGAGCGAAGGGAAATCATGAAAGCCTGCGTCGTGCCGCGACGTTAAATCAGGCCCTTACTGGGAGGAAACCCATGGTTTGTTGTAATTCTCCGTCCTGTGACGTGAAATCAATCACTTCTTGGTAGGCAACCCAATATTTTTCTTTGTTCTTATTTTTCCTATTTGATTTTGAACTGTAAAAGTATTGACAGGTCTATTGATGTACAAGGATGAAAATTGTGCATGACTTAAGGACTCGGGGTGAAGAAATCCATCAGGAGATTGGTAAAAAATGGCTAAAGGGAGAAATTTTGAAGGAAAAATGTGTGTGGACGCGCACTTTCAGACCCCTACTTTTGCACATGCGTGGTCGCACACTGACCGCGCATGGACCACGCATTTTTAGACCTCCACTGCCCCACGTGCGCGGCCGCGCACTGGACGCCATTTTTAGATTATTTCATTAGTTAATTTTATTTTTTTATTCTTTTTTCCTTTCTTTTCTTTTCTTTAGTGTTTATTTTTTCTTTTCTCCCTTACTATAACCGAGCCCCACCCATTATTCCTCCCCTAAAATCTGGAAAACAAAACAACAAAAACCCTCCTCTCTCAAAACACAAACACACGCCCACAACCCTCCTTTGTCCCCAACTTCAAAAGAAAAAAAAACTACTTCCCTTTCCTCATCATCTCTAATCAATCACTCCACAATCTCTATTCCTCACAAGCTTCTTCAGGTAAGTGCCATGGTTTTTATTTTCCTTTTCCTTTAGTTTATTTTTGTTAGTGTTTTCCAATTTTTTTCTTTTCTTCTTCTCTTTTAATTGTATGGTAGTAGAAGCCATTTTTGTTCTTTTCTTTGCTTTTTATTACTAGTATACTTTTTTGTATGTGAGGATAGTGGATTTCATCTTGTTGGGTTGGATTAGACATAGTTAAGTTTGTAGTCGAATTGAGGTATAATTGGGTGTTTGGGGAATTTTGGGTGAATTTTCACCTCAAGTGTTTCTTTAAATGCCACATTTAGTTCGTGAATGTAACTTGTGACCAATTGTGCGGGTGAAGTCTGAGTAACCACTATTGGTTCACACATCCTGCCTTGTACTGATATTGGTATTTGTTTTGTAGGTACTATGACACCCTCAAAGAAAAGACGAACAATCGGTGTCTCTTCTAATAGTCATCCAGGCTCATCCCGGGAACGGACCTCGATCAATGCACCTCAATTTGATAGCACAAGGTTTGTATCAAGATCAGCCCAAGAACATTTTAGTTAGAAGTCTCTAAGAAGCCCATACCATAATAGGGTATTGATAGGGGGTCCCTCCAAGTTGATTGCTCCAATATCTATCAGAAGTTTGTCCCTCCCATGCACCGGTTCATCTGTTGTTCAGTGCAGAGGTATGGGTTCTTCTTCCCTTCACTAGTTAATATATTATGCTGGGGCAGCACGGGTGCCGGAGAACAAGAATGTGGATGGTAAAGTGAAGAAAGAACCAAAGTTCCGGGGGAATAAAGGGACCATTGGGAAGGATCCTGTGGTACCTGGAGGGAGATGAAGGGCAGGATAAGGCTATGGCTGAGTCACCCCCACACGAGAAAGCTGCTGAGGCTGAGGGAACATCTTTGGTCACATGGGATACGCGAATGACAACCCTGGAACATGAAATGGAAGGGTTACACACTCCTGTCATGGATTTGGGGACTCGAGTAGATGCAGTGGCTACCCAAAATGCAAAATCGGAGAAGAAGATCAGGGCTTGGCTGCGTGCGCTGGGGGGGGCTTGCCATCTCAACCCGAGCACTGTCTCCAATCAGGATTGATGTACCAGGGAAGTTTTCTTTACCTCACATTTTTTTATTTGTTTAGCATGGGGACATGCCGCCATTTTAAGTGTGGTGGGGGATACTTTGTATGTGTGTTGTATGTATATAGTTATGTAGTATGTTATATGTATAGAGTTATGTAGAGTAGTGTACTTTCATTCGTTAATATATTTAAATAAAAAAATTCCAAAGTTTCAATTTGTCCCGATGATGGATATAATTCGATGGGTTCTTGAGGGATTAAAGTCGAAGGAAAAAAAACACAAAAAGATTTTCTTTTGTTAGGAGTGTATCAATTCCCCCTTGGTTTTTCTTTTGGCCAGAGTTCTTTTCCAATGGTTTCGTTTGAACCCGATGTAGTTAGTTTTTATTTTTTATAAGTTAGGAACCCGTGGGCTATGGGCTAAATTAGAAATAGAATCTCTTAACTTCGTTATGCCTTGAATATAGCGGGTACTTTAGTGTAACACTTAGGCTCAATTGTTGATTCTTGTAAGAGTGCCTTAAATTGCATGTTCTTAACATGGCTTAAGTACCCTGACTAGAGTGCTTTGATGATCCAATCTAGAGTGAATTTTGTGCCATGTGTGTGTGAGGCTTGTTGTATTATGTGCACTGCATTTGATGCCTAGAACTTGCCCCGTGTGTTTGCAAAGCGAAATAGTAGTCTTGTTCAGTTTCTTAAGTGATATAGGCATTTTTGAGCCATATATATATTCCGCCCGCCTAATTGTTATGTATCATAGTTAATCCCTTTAAGCCTGTGATCCTATTTCTTTAGCAACCACGTTACTAGCCTTAACCTTTTGTTCGAATTAACCATCTATTTGAACCTGCTCACCTCTCATGAGCACTTGAATTGCTATGAACTTGTAAAGATTAAAGTGTGGGGTAGTTGGTGGGGCTTTTGAGTGGAACTAATGAAATAAGGAGAAAGGTGCACTGTGTTGAAAAAATAATAATAAAAGCCACGTGAATTGAAAAGGAAAAAAAATAGTTGTATTGTGGTGAATAATATTCCTTTGGTGGTTTTTTATGTAATTGTGCTTAAAGAAGTATGGGGTAATATACGTTGATGCGAAGGTGGAGTGTTGGTTTGACATAAGTATGGAATTTAATGTTAAAATATATGTATTAAAGTGCTTAGGGAGGTGTAGTCACTCTTATATCCAAATGTATCCTACCCGACCCGCAGCCTATATTACAACCAAATAAAGTCCTACTTGATCCTAGACTGAATGAGCTCGATTAGTAGAGTAGTACACTAAGGGAAAGCCTATGGAGGAACATTTGTGGCACAAGAATATCTTTTCTGAGGGTGAGCGAATTAAGCTATTTTGAAGTTCCTCATTGGGCGTGAATTTTATTGATTGTGGAGTGAGTCTCTTTTGTTGTGAGAAGACAGTTGATTCATGAAGGAAAGGTAATGCTTGACCTTTGCGCTAGAGTAAGTGAATAAGTTAGCAATATTCTGTGGCGCGTGGGAGACAACTCTTGAGGTGAAGATGTTACACTATTGTGTTCAATCTATGTGAATAATTCTTGGTGTGATGAGTTAGGGAAGTCACTAAGTGAAGTTAGGCCTCTGTAAAGTGTGGTTTGATTGCTCGGGGATGAGCAATGGTTTAAGTATGGGTATTGATAGTAGGCTATAATTATGTAGTTTAGCTACTATTTGCACTCTAACTTAGCTGCACTTTATTGATATTTGAATGTTAAATGATAACAAATTGCTCTAATTAAGAACTTTATGCTTTGTAGGAGCAATTCCGGGCTATGAGGACGTTGAAGAGTGTTTTGGAGCTAATATGATGCATTGAAGGCCAATCGAAGGTTAGCGCGCTTAAAAAGAAGAAAGAAAAAAAAGCTGCAGAAAATCCTCCAGATGTGCAATCTATGCGCGGCCACGCACTGGGCCGCGCATGTGAAACAAAAACTGGCCAATCTGCGCAGCCGCGCACGTGCTTCCGAGAAAAATCATCCAAGTCCAATTATGTAATTTGAGAGGCGACTAACCTTGACCTATATGAAGCCCAGCTCACTCAAAAGAGGGTATCTTTATTTTTAGAAGAACTTTGTAGGCAAGAATACAAGAGGAGCAAGACGGGGAATTCTCCCACGAGTTTTTCATCTTCTTCTTCTTAATTCCATTGTTGGTTATGACTTTTTATATTGTAATCTTGCTTAGCAGTATGAGTAGCTAAACCCGTCATCTAGAGTTGATGGACCCAATTGGTGGATGAAGTCTTGATTATGTTTTGATATAATTGAACCGTTTTTACTTTATAATGTTTCAACTATGTGTTACTTGTGATTAATTGAAAGGACCCTTGATTAATAGGGTCTAGTTATCTCGTGTTTCTTGAGAAAAAATACTTGATTAGATTGTTGTTGAACAACGCCACTTTCTAGTAAGTTAAGAGATTAATTACTTGAATTTAAAAGTGGGATTAGAGATAACGAAGCTTTGGTGTGATATTTTTGAGTTGTACAAATTGTCAACTAGATTAGTTTGAGAGAATGCTTCTAGTAAATTTTTGTAATTGATCAAGATATAAGTACGGTAAACAAGAACTCATCATCTTTATAGAGTCTTATGGCGAGATTATAGCTAATGTGTCAGGAATTAATCCGACATTTGGGGAAATCAATAACCCTAGATCCTTTTACCCTTGAATTCAACTTTATTCTTGCTTATTGATAGTTTTTACTGTCATTTTCTATAGTTAAATAATTTCTGTTAATTATCAAATAAAATCTTGAACTCTGAAAATTGTTTGCGCTTATCATTAGCAATACGAAAAGTTGTAGCAAATAGGTTAGTTCCCTGTGAGATTCGACTCCGGACTCTTAAACCGGATTATTTTTACGGCAACCGTTTAGTTCTTTAATATAAGGCATAGTTGGGGGTGATCAGTTTGCAAATTAGTCGGAATGGTGCTAGTAATAGATGAATAGCAAGACAAAAGATCCTTCTAGTAATAGACAATCCTTTAAAAAACTGCTTCAAAAGTCCTTTCGTTGTAGTATTTGTGATAGATAGTAATAGATAGTCAGCTTTTGCTTCCGTCAAATATATTGATTTATCCAGCAACAGTTTTCAAAAGTCCTTTCCTTGTAGTATTTGTGATCTAGAAGGCCTTGTTTGTACCAATTTTCTCGAGCAAAAAATTCACTGGCCTTAAGATTTTTAAAATAATTTGTTATTGGTCTGATATGTTTGTTGTGAAAACCATGGTACTTTCTTGTCAATCTTCACCAACTTTGTCTTCTAGTGGAGAGCATTGCCAACTGAGTAATATATTCTTGCAAAGATTTCATGTCTGATAATTTTCCAATTTTCTTTTTTTCCTTTCCAAGATGAAAGATTTACCTAGCTTTTATGGACAATTCTGAAATATCTTAGGTTGTGAAATAGTTTTCTTTTTTATGTCAAATGATATCCTCGAATTTTTATCTGTTCAAATAAAAAGAAAATGGAAAAATAGAAAGTCTGTTATGTGTTGAGAATTTGCATCAGCAGCTGTTTTGAGTTGTAGGATTCATAGTTAGATTTTTAGAAAAGGAATGGACTAGGAATGGATGAACTCTACCTTGAAAAGTTGATTTTCAATTATTAGTTGTCCAATAAACAGAACATGCATATAGGGAGAAGAAATGGTTATATCTATATCCCTCTAAAAGGAAATAAAATTAAGGAAAGCAAAAGCCAAAAGCATTTATGCCATATGAGCATATGGGAATTTTGGGTCCCCTTCCTCAGAAAATTTATACATAAAATGTGGCTAAGAGTTGCTCAGAACATCAAAATATCTACTCTGTTTTATTGACAAAATTGCCAAGTGCACCTGTTACACTAGATTGTGCTGATTTTCCAAGTGCCCACTAGGCTAATGTCTAGATCAAGCAAAACATATAGATTCATTTCTTGTTAACTGATTGTATTGATTTTGCAATTATTTCTCCCTCTTGCCTAATTATCAGGTAATGGATACTTCTTTCAATGTAGCTACTTTTTTCATTTCCAATAAAAAACAAAAGCGAAACTAGAGAATTTTGTAGTTAGGATCGTACATATATCCTCGCAGCACACAGCTCGACCCCTTCTCTTATCCCATTCTTTTTCTTTTTCATATGTTTGTCCTCAAAGACCTCAGCATATGTCACAAGTCTCCCTTTTTTCTTTTTCTGTAAAAAAAAAAAAAAAAAAAAACTAGACAAAGTTCTATTGCATCTAGTTAAAATCAAAACAAATATAATAAGAAAGTTACCATTCTCCTTCGATGGGTCTCCATACTAATTGAACTCCCAGTGTGCAATGAGCCACCCATATTGGAGGCCCAGGCACCCTTTACAGCATTGCTCCTCTTCTTAAATTCTTCAGAAGCCCATATTACAATAAGTCTATCCCATATGTCTTTTAGTATCCAACCGGGCATCTTACCGTCAAGTCGAGCTTTATAAAGGAGATTTTTAAGCCGATCAGCAACTTTTTTTCGAAATTATGACTTATTTGCTGATGATATTTGGGAAGTCATGCACACCTTGTCTGCAAATAATTTAAACCATTAGATGAAATAAGAGTAGTTTGATAAATAATGCAAAAATTTATTGATTTTGTACTCTAAATTGATTTTGCATCTGATCCCTATAAATATATGGTATATCTGACCATTTACTCCAAGCATCTCGATAAATCCTTTAACACAATGTACAACCACCTTCGTAGATTAATTGGAGGGAACAAACCTGCATTAAAATTAACAAATCTTAAAAATATATTCAACAATTCAAAGAACAATAAAGTAATTGATTACCCTATAGTCCCATCAGGAATGATAATAAGTCTGTGAATAGAACCATATGATATAATATCTTCAATAGTTTGAGTCTGTGTATCATCGGGACTAGGTGTAGATGTATCAATGGATAGGGATGGCGGTATGGTAAAGCCTCCAACATGAAGCCTAGAAACACTAGAAGTGGATGCTGATTGAGATGAAGATGGAGCCATAGATGCGAAACCACCATTCTGATTAACATGGTAGCTTGGGTATGAAGTGAATGACAACGGAGAAATAGATGAGGAGCCATCATGCTGACTAGTACGATAAGCTGGCGAAGAAGATGGTATAGTGTGTATGCTCTGGGAATCAAAGATACGCTTATATCGAACTGGATCACAAGAGGGCAAAGTGAAAAAGCAAGGTGACAGTTAAATCTGCTGAGGAGGCTGAGGAGGAGGAGGAGGCGGAGGAGGCGGAGGAGGAGGAGGAGGAGGAGGAGGAGGAGGACTCATAAATGGAACAGACGAGGTAGTGGGACCTGAAGTGTACTGAGGAAGCTGGGAATCATGTCTTATCTTCTTTTATTACTCGGAGCCATATGTGTAACATAAGTATAACAAAAGTATTAGATGAAATATGTTAAGACATAAAAAATGTTAAGAAATTCTTCAGCTTATTAAATGAATAACTAAAACACATAAAAACCAACATGTCAATCATCTTCGCTTGATTGATATTCATTATTTAATTCTTCTTCGTCACTTGTTTCATTTTCATCAAGTAATAGTTCATCATCTCTTGTTTCATTTTCATCAAGTAATTCTTTCTCATCGATTGTTTCCTTTTCATCAAATTCTTCCTTTCTTGTTTCACGTTCATCAACGGGAACTTCCTCCATGTTTGTACGGGATATTCCTTCCCTAAAATCGTGCTGATTTGATCTACGAGTTATGACCGAAGGATCATATTCTTCATAGATACCTTTACTATGCTGCAATTCACCCACTAATTCATCATAAACCCTTTTTTGAACACTTGAAATGTCATTCTGGTACACGACTTCTAATGCATTCTCAACTTCTACTCTACATACATGCTTTATTTTTATAACTATCCACCATGTGGACTTATTCTTGCACAAAGGATAAGTAACATAATACACTTGTTTCACATTTTATGCAAAGATAAATGGATCATAGAATTCATACTCCTTCGTGTGGTTAATTTCAATTATTTTATTCTAAGGGTGAACTTTTGTACCTCTAGTAGGTGTTGGATCATACCACTTACACCGAAAGAGTACCAATTTTTTTTCGGCCAACTGAAATACTCTAGGTCTAAAATCTCTTGGAGCACTCCATAATAATCAACATATTTATCACCCTTTACTCACACCCCGCTATTATTGATTTTCTTATTCTTAGACCATTCTTCTGTATGAAAATTGTCCCATTGATGAAGTACTTAGACGTTATTCTGACTTTATGGCCATGTCCCCAAGTTATATCACGCAAAAATTAGTCATTAATGTCATTGACTGGATTACGAACCTATATAGGGTTAAAGAAAAGTTAGAATTTGAAAGATACAATGTACTTAATTTGTAGCTAAAAAATAGAACTTACAAACTCCTTAAATCATTCTGAAAATCATGGATAAATAGCATCATGCCCATTTACACCTATAAAGTAACTGCCCAACAAAATTATAACTTTTATTAGGTAAAATAACTCTGACCTTGTAATAATCTCCTTTAATATAAATTAAGACTTATTTATAATAAGGTTGGACCTCTAGACAATTCAACAATATATGTATTGTAGCGGACTTTTTCTCCATCTCAATCAAATTAAAATTTTACTACTTTTTGGACCTCTACCTGGTTGATTGAATATGGAAAATGGAGGTGCCAAAGGATCACTAACACCTCCATCGTCATGCCGATTTGGCCTATTTCTCAAACATGGCACATCATATTCAAAGTAATATGAACATAAAAAAAAAGTTTCTTTAGTCAGATGTGCCTCGCATATCGATCCCCCAATCCTGTCGATTTTTTATGGTCCGCTTACGTTTTCCAATAGTCCTACATACCACAGTTTTTAGATGAAATAATGTTTAATTAAAACAATTCAAGGATAAATAATTGAAAGTCATTACCTCTCGTAAGGATACATCCATGTACATTGTACTGGCCCTCTAAGTCGTGCCTCTTGTGCAAGATAAATTGGAAGATGTTCCATTACATCAGGAAACCCAAGAGGAAACTTTTCGCCAGCATGTTCAAAGTTAAACAAATGTTACTCTCCATGTAAGCTAAGTTCTCCACTTTCAACGTGCTAAAACACAACTCCTTGAAAAATAAACTTATCTCAGTAATGGGTTTCCATATTCTCTCATGCAAGGCTTTGAATGCAATAGGCATCAAAGATTCGAGGAAAATGTGACAATCGTGGCTCTTCATAGATGTCAACATCCCTTCTTTCATGTCAACACACCTGGATAAGTTTGACGCATATCCTCAAATTCTTAACCCAACCACAAATCTCTATTCTCTCATCCAAAGTGAATGTGTAACTGGCCTTGGTCTTTTGATCTTGTTGTTCAAATATGTCAGGTACAAGTCACTTCGCCTACAATATTTCTTTAAGCCCATCCTAGCCTTCAAGTTATCTTTTGTCTTGTTATTGACATCCATTATTGTATTCAAGTTGTCAAAAATATTTTTCTCGATATGCTTGACGTCCAAATTATGCCGAAGAAGATTATGCTTCGAATAAGATAACTCCCAAAATATGCTTTGTTTAGTCCAATTATGCGTAACACCATAACCAAGTATCTTATTAGACATTGGATACTTTGTTACCTTTGGAAGAAACCTAACTTTGTTCCAAATTTATTCTAGCGACAATGGTGACAGTGGCTCCTCAAATTTAGTTTGGTTCTTCATAAACGCACAAGTATTTCTCCTAAACTCGTGATCCATAGGCAAGAATCGACGGTGGCAGTCAAACAATGTATTCTTTCCTCCATGTTTCAACGTGAATACTTTTGTGTCTTCCATACAAGTTAGGCAAGCTAACTTTCCAGAGTCGACCACCCGGACAACATTCCATAAGCAAGAAAATAATTTATCGTCCACATTAAAGTAACACACAATGTGGAGTTTTATTTAGTTGATATATCATATTTTTCCACACCTTCATGCCACAATAACTTTAACCTCATGAATTAAAGGTTGCATGTATGCATCAATCAAACTTTTCGGATTACGTGGACCTAGAACAATGCAAGTTAGGAAAAAATATGAATTTGTCATACACATCACAGGAGGAATATTATACGGCGTATCAAACACTGGCCAACATGAATATGGTGAAGCAGAGATAGAAAAAGGAGTGAATCCATCTGCACATAAACCCAACCTAATATTTCTTGGTTCGCTAGCAAAATATGGAAACACCCTATCAAAATGCTTCGATGCTTCTCCATCTGACGGATGACACAGAATACCAGGTGGCCTTCTATTTTCGTAGTGCCATCTCATATGAGGAGCAGCGCTCATTGATGCATAACACCTCTTTAATCTAGGTATAAGGAGTAAGTAATGAATCGCCTTAACTGGAACCTTCTCTTTTGAATTTATGACTTTCTTGTAATGAGGTTGGTTACAAAATTTGCAATTTTCTAAGGTTGCATCATCCTTAAAGAATAACATGAAACCTTTCTCACAACAGTGAATCCTCTCTGATGAAAGTCCTAGCTTAGAAACCAATTTCTTTGTTGTGTATAAATCTTTGGGTAGGTCAATTTTATTCGAATTAAGTTCATTCATAAGGCCAATGATAGAGTCCATGCCCGCTTGAGAAATACTTGAATCTGGTTTAATACTTAATAATCTAATTGCGACAGACAACTTAGAATGCATTGAGCCTTCATACAATGGACGACTTGCTTCCTGTAACTATTCATATAAGCGCTTAGCATCACCATTTGGTTCAGACTGAGCCCCGGGTGCATCACAAAAGCATCCCTAACCATTTCACTCAGTCGAGAACTTTCAGCATTATTCTCTGCTAATGGACTGCCCTCACTACCAAAAACAAAATTGAAAATCGACGTTACCAACACTAGCAACATCCTCTCCATGAATAGTCACGTAATAATTCTCCATAAACCCTTTTTTATAAAGATGAACTTTAACAACATCTGGTTGTAATAACTTTCCGTACTTGCATTTCACACAAGGACACCTAATCACCCCTTCACCGAAAAATTCATGAAGTGTTTTTGTTTTATCCATGAATTCAACAACCCTTTCTATAAATTCTTCCCTCAACACACTACGATTAGGATAAGTTCTATTATACATCCATCTACGATGTGAAAGATCTATCTACACAAAATAAATCCAAGATATTTAAAAAAATATATATTAATTAGTGTTATGATCGTTTAACACAAGCCATCTACACAAATACATTATAGTTACAAATACATTCTAATTAAGCAAATTCTAATCACATATACATTCTAATCAAGCAGATTCAAGTTGAAAGAGCTCTCCACAAGAAAGTATGAATTCCATTTGAGCTTCATTCCTTTAAACTAGCCTCATTTTATTTCAAGAAAGTATATTTTACTAGTAAAAGTATTTGAATTAGTGTATTTCAAGAAAGTATACTTTCAAGAAAGCATACCCCTAATGTAAGAAATAAAAGAACGCATTTGTCACAAGCTTGGGCTTCGGCATAGCTATAATTTTTCAATTTACATTGGGCGAGTCTTGGTCATAATCTAGACTTTAAAGCTTGAGTCCTTTTTTTTTTCCAGAGAGGTAACAGTGGAGCTTGAGTCAAATTTTAATGCTAATATTTAGAAATCTAACCAAAGTATGAAGAAACAAGTGGTCGAAGAGGAATCTTTACACAAATAACTAACCGCGTTCATTATTTACAGCCGACATACATAAATTATACTAGCATGATCATACACATATCATAAACAATTACACATATACATCTGCTAGATATTTTTAATTTAAGCAGTTGGGTTACAGTTATTTGGGTTAATTATTTAGGACTAACTTTCTCTATAATAAGCTGTATAAAATATTTGATTTCCAGAAACTTGTAGAGTCCCAGCCTCCGCTAAAGCCATAACTTTCATATTAACCAAACAAGATCCTTTAACAAGAAAAGTTGGAGTTGTCACGACCCAAAATTCGCTAGTCGTGATGGCACCTAAACCGATCCGCTAGGTGAGCCAACTAATGACTATCCAAATTTCAATAATTGCTAACAAGTCAATTAAACAGATAATTTATCTGAATCTATTACATTCCCCAAGGACTGGTAGTACAAGTCATGAGCTTCTAAGAATAAAGTTTAAAAGAGAAAATGAAATCAATACATATCCTGTTTGAAAAGTACATAAACAACACAATTTAATCTAAGTCTACTCCGGACAACAGAGGAAGCTGCAACAGGGGCACGAGTACATCTTCAAATCCAGCAATCATCGAAAAACAACAACAATTGTAGCCAACATCTACACGCAATGTGCAAAATTGTAGTTGTCACGATCCCAAATTCTAAACCGGCCGTGATGGCGCCTATCGTGGAACTAGGCTAGCCAACAACCACATGTTCACAATTTCTTTAAAAATTCCAATCAAAATCCAAGCATTTCATAAATATACAGAGTTGCCAAATAAGTAGGCCAATAAACAGTGCCACTAACCCTAAAACCCGGAGCCAACAAGTCATGAGCATCTAGAAGAATAAGCCAAAATATACTATCATAGTACAAAACCTCCGAATGAAAGATAGATACAACAAGGAGGGAAAAACAGAGATGCTGCGGATGCTGAACATCTACCTCTATATCCCGAAATTGAATAACTGGCTAATGCTCGATGTCTGCAGTTGAATATGCACACAGAGGTGCAGGGAGTAATGTGAGTACACCAACCCAGTAGTAATGAAAATAAATCAGGTCTAAGCGGCAAGGAAGCACATAAAATCAATGTCAGCAAATCATAATATACACAACCTTACTTTCCAATAGTATAACATAGATATATGAAATCGTCATGCCTTAAAACCAACCTTCAGAAAAACCCTTTGAAAATGTGTATTTTCCAACAACTTCAACCGAAAGGTTTAGTATAAAAATGAAATGAATCATATAGAGGCCCCTCGGGATAAACATATTTCATACAAATGAAAGTAGTAAAATCATAAGTGCTCCCAAAAGTGCTCCCAACTCGTCAACAATGGAGAAAAATATGAGCCAATTTCGCATAACAGGCCTTTTACACATTCTGCCCAGCTAATATATTTTCTTAACTGCGATCACAAACATCGGCACGCGATCGCGATTCATAAACCAACCAACCAATGCGATCGCAGACCAATACACGCGATCGCATTGAACAAATTCTCCATCCACACACGCGCCTCAAAATACCCTACGCGATCGCAGAAATCCCCGTGCATTCGCATTGCCTAACCTGACCTACATACGCGATCAAAATCCTAACCACGCGACTGCCTAGACAAAAATTCCTGCCCCACTATTTTACCTTACGCGATCGCAAATATCCTCACGCGATCGCGTAGAAAGAAACTAGAACCTCACACCAGCAGAAATCTACCCAGTTTTCAAACCAAGAATTGGTCCGTTAATCACCCGAAACACACTTGAGGCCCTCGGGACCTCAACTATACATACCAACATATCCCATAACATCATTCAAACTTATTCAAGCTTTCGAAACACCCAAAACAACGCAACAACACCAAAAATCGCATCAAGTTCAAGCCTATGGACTTTTAAACTTCCAAATTTCGCCAACTACTTCGAACCCAACCAAAACACCACCGATTGACATGAAATTTTAAAGACATATCCAAAATGAGATTACAAACATGCTCCAACTTCCGAAATTCCGTTCCGACCCCGATTGCCTATTTTCCACTGCCGACCGAAAATCACCAAAAACTAACTTTCGCCAATTCAAGCTTAATTCTACACCGGATATCAAAACTTCATTCCGAACACACTCCTAAGTCCCAAATAACCTAACGAAGCTATTTGAGCCATAAAATCCGCATTTCGAGGTTGTTTACCAAAAATTTAACTCTGAGTTGACTTTCACAACCATTAGGTTACTTTAAAAGGCTAAAGGCCTAAACTGTCACCATAACCACTCCGGACCCGAACCAATTGACCCAACATAAAAAAACAGGCTAGTAATGTATAAGAAATTTAGAAATGGGGGATACTGGTTAAATATCACGGAACGACCGGCTGGGTCGTTACAGTAGTATCAGTGCAACCAACCCCATGTACTAAGTAAGTAGCAAACCTAACCTTAGGTTGAAGTAGTGACGAGCTATCACAGGGTCGGGTCCAATACTGGTACTCTACAACATTCCATAACAGCAAAATACAAGTAATAAAAGGGGTGTCTCAAAAGTAAAAGGGATTAACCCGTTTACAGTTTCAAAAAAATAGGCATGCTTTCCAAAAATACAGGTAAGTTTGAAAACTGTGATTTTTCTCAAAATCCAACAATCATGTTCAAAAACACCTCTCTATTCCCACATACCAATGTGTGTAAAAAATCATAATGACATGATACAATATAGCGTGAGAAGAGAATGCATTTCTTCGCATGTATGTCAAGTGTTCATGCAAATGAGATGCAAATCAGTGAAAAAATCATATGAAAATTCTCAGAGCATTAATTCACTCAGTCAATTTGTTACACCCCATGTTTTCGTACGTGAGAGTACATCGTAAGTCAAATTGATGTAAGCTTATAAATAAGATTCTATTTTATGGAATATAAAGTAAGTTAATCATGTTATATTGGAGGTTACAAATATTTAAGATCATAAATAACGACTACCAAGAGGGTTGGAAAGCTTAGAAGCTAAACCAATTGAAGAAAATAAGTTTTGTTGAAAGCCGACGAGTTTGGAATGTTATAACATGTACTTTAGGGTGAGACTATGGTTCATTACATGATAAGGAGGTTATTATATGAGTTAATGTTTATCGTATGATATTTGTGTTCTATGTTTTGAAGTCAAGCAAGTGGTGGAAAAAAAGTTGGCAAAGGTCTTCACAAGTTACACTCATAATGTGCTTAACATTAGGTCAAATGTAACTGAGATTTTCTCCAAATATACTTGGAATTAGGGGATAATCTACCTACCAAACGGAATATCTATGAGTATAGTTTCCAACGCATTAAACCGTTCATCGATACGACATAGGAGTAGATAGATATTTGCAATTTCGCGAGACTACGCAGACAACATAAGTGACAAGTAGGTGGATCACTAGAGCGTTTTGAGCAATACACTTCATGTTATATATGAGATCTTATTGGGACATATAATATACCAAATTAAATATTTTTGAATTTATTTTCCCACACTCTTAAACTTTCATTCATACGACATCACGATAAAAAGATATAAGCGTCGAAAGATGGACCAATCGTAGGGTGCCAAGCTAGCACCTCTTTGACTTTTCCAAACATGATATATATAAACGTTAGGTCGGCTTTCTCTCCATCATTCAGCATAAAACGACCATAGAACATCCATAAACATAAACTCAAGCTATCTTCTAGTTTTTCAAAGAAGAATATCATCCCGGGAATGAAATCGAGAAGCAATAACATCAAAACGATCCCTACGATGTAAGTGTCATTATACCGCTCCTTCTTTTTCTTTGTAGTTAGAGTTTTGGAAGTAACTTCATAGTTAAGAAACGTATAATAACTTTATTTAAGGGTTTAAATATCAATTATGGTTGATAAATGTGTTTCCTAATAGTTAGAACTCACGGGACGGTGATGGGAAGCCGTGAGTTCGAGTTATTTGACTTGTGGCGGACTGTTTTGTGTTGTTGTTGGGCTGCGTGTTTTACTACTATTTTGTGGATTTTTGGAGGAGGAAGTGTGTGTAGAAATATCATATAGATATAGGTCTGTGATCTGGTTGTTCGTTGTAAAATTTCCGGGTCGTTTGGCACGACTACGGTGGTCATCTTATGTGTGAAGTGATTAGGTTGTGTGTGGACTGTTTTGGGAGGCTCAATATGATTAACATTGATGCTGTTTTGGCTATTTAGTGATTGTTTTCACTTTTGGTAAGTCATATAAATAGGGGAGGTTCTGTCCGTTTCATCGTAAAATAGGTTGTGGTCGGTACATAATAGTTACGACGCTTCAACGTTAACGATAATGTCATTTCTCCTATTGTAGACTAAGGAGTCGTGCCTTTTGCATAGCTTGAGGTTGGGAAAGTATATACAATGTATGTGAGGCTATCCATTCCTTCTTTTGCACGACTCCGATTGTACATAATGCAATGAACGAGCTTCCAAAGATACTCTACTCTTAGAAGCTAGCAGTACTTACATTGTTTCACTTCCTATGGAACAATTGATGTTGAGGTTGCTTCTCTTATTATGATGTTATCAATGTTGTTGGTACTTCCTGATTCTTAAAAGATTCTTGATGAAAAATTAGCCCTAATGATGTGTACGGAGAATACAGACCTTACATTCACTCGGTAATGTTCAGAACATGATTCAAATGAGTCTTGCATGCATTATATATATGTATCTATTTTAATCCATCGAACCGCGCTATAGTCGGCTGGGTATGGCACCTATTGTGCAACCACTCATCATTTAGGTTGACCAAGTCCTCTTTGAGGACGGGTATGATATGATGATAATCATGCCCACAAAGGCGAATGTTCTATTATGATTATGATGCCCACGGAGGCGGATGTTTAAAAATATTATGTATATATGTATCATGCATTTCATGTTAATATCTCTTAGAAGAACTCAGATGGTACATGTTGTATCTACTACATCTCTCTTTACATTACTGTTCTTATTTATGCTTTCCTGCATTACATACTCAGTACTTTATTCGTACTGAAGTCCTTTTATTTGTGGACGCTGCATGTCGTGCTCCAGGTCCTGATACACAGGTAGAAACAGCTCCTCCACCACAACAGGCTTTCCAGTTCAGCGGTTATAGGCGATGTCCCTTCTCTAGACTTGTCGTGGTCTTGGTGTGCATTTTTGTTATAGATATTATGGGTATGTCGGGGCCCTGTTCCGGCTATGTTGTATTACTTATGCTCCTTTAGAGGCTCATATACAAGTGTCGACTCATATATAGTTTGGTATGCCTTGTTGGCTAATTTTTTTTGTATAGTCTTTCACGGCAGCGTTGTAGCTCGTACCTTTTATGTAGTTTCTTAGCAATCATGTCATCCTATGTGATGTATGTTCAAAAATTTATGTTGGTGCTCGGCAAGTATGGCCCGGGCGCTAGTCATGATCCTCCAATTTGGGTCGTGACAAACTTGGTATCAGAGTAGGTCTGTCCTAGGGGTCGTCTGTGAGCTGTGTCTAGTAGAGTCTTGTTTATGGGTGTGTTGTGCACCACACTTATAAGCAAGAGGCTATAGGGAATTTAGGACTGTTACTCTTTCTTCTTACTATATATCGTGTTGTAGAGCCAATCATAAGAACTCAATTTCCTTAATTCTACCTTATTTATTGTACGACGATGCATACATCTAGAAAGATGGATGGCCAGAGATTGCAATGTGGCTGTGGAAGAGTCGAGTCAGAGGAACTCAATTTTGCATCATGCTTATGATGAGTAAATGTGAGGGCTTCAGCAGATCATGTGTGTACTAAGATGTGTTAGTTTCTTAATAAGGAGCATTAAGGAAAGAATATATATCTACCCATATGGTAAAAATAAATAAGAGAATCAGAAGGTAAATACGAGTTTTAGCAAGTAAAAGAAGCGAGATAAAGAATGGTACGAGGTACCTAGATAATAAAGATTATCAGTATTTATAATTCTGGCAGAGAAATATAAGCATTTTTAGTTACTTTCAACGGTAACAGAGATATCTACAATTTTCCATACCAATCTCAATTATGCCGTATGGGAGCTAACTAAAATAATTTAAGAGAAGGATAGGATATCAGGATCCAGCTCGGATTAGATTAACCGAAAATTATGGATAGATTGTTATCACTATTTAACATTCTTGAAGGGTAGTGCAGAACATGGTAATAGTTCTCATTTGGAGATAGCCATATGGTCACTCTAGAATAGAACAGCCAGATATGAATACTAGAATATTCAGAAATTTCAGAAGATAGGCACTAGGATCATAGAAGGGATAAATATTTTCCTTAGTATGACTCCCGCCCCTAGTAAAGAAAAAAAAAGAATGTTAGGCGTCCCGAAGAGCCAGTGATATGAAGCAGGGAGATCTAAATGTGAAAGAACGTCATGTTGAAGTCTTTATAATAGGGCGATAGACAGAGATATTAGCATGAGAATAAGAAGAGAGTAAATGAAACACTATGAGTAAGAGGTGATAAATGAGTGATAGCGGTAAATAAGAATATGGTATAATGATAAAGTCTATAGTCAAGTGAAGGAAAAAAAAGAGAGAGATGAGATAGGCCTTGAGACAATACAAAAGTATAATCCATAAATCCATACCCTCATTTCGAGAAATGAGTTGGTGACTCACACGTGATTACCATAAGGAAAAGTTAGACCCCCCAAGTAATAGAAACTAGTATGGGATAGTAAACAAGAAAAAAAAACGAACATGAATTAGGGATCAAAGGAATTAGTAATAGTCGACATCGTTTCAAAGATAGTGTTTCGACAATAATAGAATGAACAATAGAAGAATAACCTTTAAAGGTCATTCACGAAGACGCTTCCCTAAAGCAAGCACTACGAGCAGAGTTAAGCTTAAGGGACTAAATGTGCCAGTTATACCACGTGTCACCCTTGTGTGTAGGAAATTCAATTATACCTGGTGTAGAAGAGTTACAAAAAAAGCGAGTAATGTCTGTGAAGATGTAGAAACAAAATGCCAAAGATGAAGAGGTAAATATCAAATGGTAAAGGAAGAATGTGGTAAAAGGTGAAAGGAATAATATTGCATTTATTCATATCCTACAGATATAATATAACTTCAGAACATTATGCAAGCATGATCTTGGGAGAATCAATAAGGGTTTCGCACTTGATGATATTGATATATAAGTGAGAATGAACACTTGATACATAAGGATCTCATACAAGAGGTAAGTTAAGACAAAAGACATAACCCAAGAGGCATTACATAAAATAAAGATATGAGAGTGGACCAATGGGTAGTCAGTAGTTGATTCAGGAAGAGCCTAGTTATGGCTAGATTGAAGGATATATGCAAATTAGTAGATCATGCAAGATAAACGTAGTGAAACCCATCATAGGAATTCAGTCTCTTAGATACAAAATTGTAATCCTCAAAAAATATTCAGACAGGAGTTGGGGTAGAAGAAGGTACAATATAAGTGTTACGGAAATAAAATAGAGTTCCAAAATGGAGACAACTGAAATTTCAATTCAGAAGAAACCCTACAAGCACAAGAGCATGGAGGTAAGTAACTAAGGATAATAATAGACGAGTAAGACATCAGAAATACCGTGAGATATACAATGTAATAAGGTCTCAACTTTATAAGAGTTAGAAGTTCTTCCCTAATTACTACAACGAAAGACTAGCTGAGGAAATAAGGAAGCAGGCTTCAACATAAGCATAGTGACCTAAAGTAGAAAAGGTCTTGTAACAATAGTCTCACTATAATGTTGTGTGCACTCTATAAGGAAGTGGAACCTATCATAGCTAATGAATGGAAGAAGAAAAAAAACAATCAATCAAAAGCTGATAATTGAGATCATATGAGTTACAAGGAACTCCCGTATTCATGGGCACTAAGATCGGCCAAGTATTCATGCAGCAAGTGGCAGAACGACCGAAAAAGTAATTGTTTACATTTAAAGACAACTGAGAAGGCGTGAAAGGAAATATATGGTTCTAACATGATGAAAGTAAGGTTACGAGTAGTATAAGTAGATTTGCGTAGGTCGCAAGCTAAAGTATGGTAGAGCAACAAGGTTTTATCTAGGCAGGAGTAAGGATAAGAAAAGGTGTGTGAGAAGGTGACGAGAATAGGTAATTCCTCGGGATTAAACCCATCACAACAAGAGAACTGATGGTTTCCATACATTTATAAAAAGCTCAGTATACCATGAGTGAACTCAAAGGAGTTTAAAACTAGGAGCATTTATAAGAGATAGAATGCTACCATGGTAGTAAAGTAAGGGTGTAATTGTGATAAATGATAAGAGGATGACGTTTAGACCTTTGATTGAGTAATGATTTAGAGAATAAGTATTTCATGAACTGCACGTTATTAGAATACCCCCATAAGATGAATCACATTGAGATGCTATGAAATACAGTTATTGCATTATAGTATCGTCCCTAAGTGGATCAGAAAATCACTCCAGATGTTCCCTGATGAGATGTGAGCCCTAGTGACGATATATTACATAAGAGGTTTTAAATTATCAGTGGTAGATTATAGATCAACATTATTGTGAATCAAATATCGATGGATGAAAGTTACAAATTATGAGATGAGATTATCCTGTCATTATTAAGATGGACGGTAATAAGAAAGCATTAAATGGCTTAGTTTTATACATATAGGATAAGGGGTGAGAGAAAAACCTAGAGTTGGGTGGCAAATCTCCATATTAATAAACCGAAATAAGAGTTATGATATATCTTCACCAAGTGAATCATAAAGATAGGTTAAAAGCTAACAAGAAATAAAAAAAAAAGATAAGAGTCGCATTGGCACACATTCAAGATTAGATTTTTCTAGGATGCATGAAAGAAGGTAGAAATAGTTACGACATTGAAGGAGTTCGACAACAAGTTGTGGTGTGAGAAAGAGTCCAAAGGGGGGAATGTTCTAGCCTTTAGATTTATTCATCGAACAACTCCCTAGATGGCAAAGACAATATTAAATTATTCGTAAGAGTTATTTCTTAAGATATGGAAAAGTGCATTAGTCAACATTCGAGGACGAATGTTCCAAATGGGGGAATGATGTTACACCCTATGTTTTCGTACGTGAGAGTATATCGTAAGTCAAATTGATGTAAGCTCAGAAATAAGATTATATTTGATGGAATATAAAGTAAGTTAATCATGTTAATTTGGAGGTTAAAAATATTTAAGATCATGAATAACGAGTACCAAGAGGGTTGAAAATCTTAGAAGCTAAACCAATTGAAGAAAATAAGTTTCGTCGAAAGCCGACGAGTTTAAAATGTTATAACATGTACTTTAGGGTGAGACTATGGTTTATTACATGATAAGGAGGTTATTCTATGATTTAATTTTTATCGTATGATAGTTGCTTTCTACTTTTTGAAGTCAAGCAAGTGGTGGAACAAAAGTTGGCAAAGGTCTTCACAAGTTACACTCATAATGTGCTTAACATTAGGTCAAATGTAACTGAGATTTTCTCCAAATATACTTGGAATTAGTGGATTATATACCTACCAAACTGAATATATATGAGTCTAGTTTTCAACACATTAAATCTCTCATCGATACGACATAGGAGTAGAGAGATATTTGCAATTTTGCGTGACTGCGTAGACAACATAAGTGATAAGTAGGTGGATCACTAGAGCTTTTTGAGAAATACACTTCATGTTCTATATGAGGTATTATTGGGACATATAATATACCAAATTAAAGGTCTTGGAATTTATTTTCCAGCACTCTTAACCTTTGGTTCATACGACATCAGGATAAAAATATATAAGCGTCAGAAGATGGACCAATCCTAGAGTGCCAAGCTAGCACCTCTTTGACTTTTCCAAAATTGATATATATAAACATAAGGTCGGCTCTCTCTTAATAATTAAGCATAAAACTTCCATATAACACCCATAAATATAACCTCAAGCTATCTTCTAGGGTTTCGAAGAATAATATCATCCCGGACATGAAATCGAGAAGCAATAACTTCAAAACGATCCCTACGACGTAAGTGTCATTATACTGCCTCTTCTTTTTCTTTGTAGTTAGAGTTTTGGAAGTTGATTCATAGTTAAAAGACGTCTAATATATTTATTTAAGGGTCTAAATATCAAGTAAGGTTTATAAATATGTTTCCTAATAGTTAGAACTCATGGGACGGTGATGGGAAGGCGTGAGTTTGAGTTATTTGACTTGTAGCGGACTGTTTTGTGTTGCTGTTGGGCTTTGCGTTTTACTAATGTTTTGTGGAGTTTTGGAGGAGTAAGTGTGTGGAAAAACACCATATAGATGTAGGGTTGTGATCTGGTCGTTCTTTGTAACATTTCCGGGTCATTTGACACGACTACGGTGGTCATCTTATGTGTGAAGTGATTAGGTTGTGTGTGGACTGTTTTGGGAGTCTCAATATGATTAACATTGATGTTGTTTGGGATTTTTAGTGATTGTTTTCACTTGTGGTAATTCATATAAATAGGGGATGTTCTGTCCATTTAATCGTAAAATAGGTTGTGGTCGGTACATAATAGTTACGATGCTCAAACGTTAACGATAGTGTCATTTCTCCTATTGTAGACTAAGGAGTCGTGACTTTTGCATAGTTTGAGGTTGGGACAGTATATACAAGGTATGTGAGGCTATCCCTTTCCTTCTTTTTCACGACTCTGATTTTACATAATGCAATGAACGAGCTTCCAAATATACTCTACTCTTAGAAGCTAACAGTACTTACATTGTTTCCCTTCTTATGAAACAATTGATGTTGAAGTTGCTTCTCTTATTCTTATGTTATCAGTGTTGTTGGTACTTCCTGATTCTTATAAGATTCTCGATGAAGAGTTAGCCCTAATGATGTGTACGGAGAATTCCGACCTTACATCACTCCGTAATGTTTAGAACATGATTCAAATAAGTCTTGCATGCATTATATATATGTATCTATTTTACTCTACCGAGCCGCGCTATAGTCCGCCGGGTATGGAACCTATTGCGCAGCCACTGATCAGTTGGGTTTACCGAGTCCTCTTTGAGGCCGGGTATGATATGATGATGATCATGCCTACAGAGGAGAATGTTCTATGATGATGATGATGCCAACACAGGCGGATGTTTAAAATGATTATATATATATATATATATATATATAATCATTTTAAACATCCGCCTGTGTTGGCATCATCATCATCATAGAACATTCTCCTCTGTAGGCATGATCATCATCATATCATACCCGGCCTNTATATATATATATATATATATATATATATATATATATATATATATATATATATATATATATATATATATACACATATATATCATGCGCTTCATGTTAATGTCTCTTAGAAGCACTCAGATGCTACAAGTTGTATCTCCTACATCTCTCTTTACATTACTATTCTTATTTATGCTTTCCTGCCTTACATACTCAGTACTTTAATCGTATTGACGTCCTTTTATTTGTGGACGCTGCATATCGTGCTGCAGGTCCTTATAGACAGCTAGACACATCTCCCCCACCACAATAGGCTTTCAAGTTCAGCGGTTATAGACGAGGTCCCTCCTCCGGACTTGTCGTGGTCTTGGTGAGCATTTTTGTCAAAGATATTATGGGTATGTCGGGGCCCTGTTCCGCCTATGTTGCATTACTTATGTTCCTTTAGAGGCTTATAGACAGGTGTCGACTCATGTATAGTTTGGTATGCCTTGTGTTAATTTTGTTGTATAGTCTTTCATGGCAGCGTCGTAGCTCGTACCTTTTATGTAGTTTCTTAGCAATCATGTCATCCTATGTGATGTATGTTCATGATCCATGACTACTGTGAGCATGTGATTTTCGCTCGCCATATCGTCCTATAAAAATCCCAATAAATCAATTGATTGTTATGAATATTCGTTGATTTTTCAGTAATTAATTGTGAATTATTTGCATTATTTNAGTATTTAACGTAATGTAGTTTTAATAACTAATTACTATAAAAATTAATCATTTTATTCGATAAATCATAGATTTAATTAAGAATATAATTGGTTATTTTATTCTTAATTAATATGTAAATATATATGAAAAAATAATGTTTGAAATTAATTGCTACATTTTTTTTATTTTTATTAGTTTAGAGTTTAATTTAATTAGAACAATTAAGTTAATTAACTAAAGAAAAATCGGACCTGGGCCAAGAAACACACAGGCTCAAACCCAATCCCTTGAAGATACCCAACCCAGGCCCAAACCAAATCCCTTACCCGGCCTGCCC
>ML344584.1:0-14051 GCA_005239505.1 Nicotiana paniculata | reverse complement strand
ATTATTCTGAAGCTTAGTTAACTCAAATGCACAATTGAACCTAACTAGTTGTCTTAGATAAATCAATAAAAATAATTAAGTTGTTAGACCTGATTAATTGGGGTGCTTAATCCCTACTGATTTTGGACCTGTTTGAGAATGAGGTTAGCTAGGTGTTGGTTAATTCTAACTTAGTAAATTACACTTAACCCTTAATAAAATTAGGAGTCTAGTCTCTTTTTAGGAAGTTAGGTTAGATAATTAGCTTAATTAGTTAATTAGGTTCTTAGAGTTGGTTTATAATTATTTGGTTAAATATCCTAGTCTTGATAGCGTGTCTAATCAATGAACAAAGCTCGGGACTAACAGGGGTAATTAACTTGTGAGGATCAGATTTTAAAAATGAAACAGGAGGTTAGGAGACTAATTATCAAAGAGTCCTAGTCATCTTATATTAATATTAAACTGAACTAATTAATCTAGCAAATTAAGACCCCAAACAAACACATAAGAAATCAGTTAATCAACCAGGATATTCAAGAGGATCTATCAAGAACAAATACATGAAGCATATTTTATACTTATGAATATCGAGACCTGAGCTTCATTATTCAAATATATAAAACAGGGTTCGATTAATCTACACATGTATGATCGAACTAACAATATACACGGTCATTTACCCAAACGTGAACCAACGATAGGAAACAGATACGCACTGATATAGTAATAAAAATCCTAAGTTAGCTACTAAGCAATGAAACCCATTCAGGTTTTGAATTAATTACATAACTAAACAGAAATAAAACTAAAAAGGAAGAAAGAAACAGTTAGCCAGAAGGGACAATGAAAACAGTGGTTAAGCCATTAATTTGTTCATGCTTTTCCGTAATAATACAAAGAAACAGATAGAAGAGGGGGGATACCCGTGGGAGTAGTTTGACGGATTTCGGTGGGGTTTTAAAACGAATCAAACCCTCATGAATCAATTGCTCTTGTCAAGAGCAATTGACTCATGAAGGTCCGAGTCGTTGGTTGTCTTTTAATCGGCCGGCATAGGAGAGCTAGGGTTTCTGTTTTTCTTAGATCTAAAATCGAGGAGATTTGGGTGTTTATTTGGGGAAATCATTAGTGGGAGGTGATTGAGGGGAGGACGAGGATCATCTGGTGCGAATTATGGATCGATTGGAGAAGCTCCGCCACCGGAGGCGATATTCGGCGGGCGGAGGGTGGCGGCTAGGGCTTGTGGTTTAGAGAGATGAGAGAGAGAGACGGACGAAGGGGAAAGGGGTGTGATACTTGCAAATGAGGGGGTGGGGTTTGGTTAGGACATAGATATACTGGGGGGTGAGTTCCTGGCTGTTCGATCTATTTCGATCAATGGCCAGGATTTAATTGACTAAACCAAAACGGGGTCGTTTGGGGGGGTGCTGGGACAGGCCGGGTAAAGGGGGTTTGGGCTTGGGTTGTTTGTAGAGGCAGATTGGGCCTGGGTGATTTCAAGCCCAGGTCCGAATTTAGTCTCCTTTTAAAAAAAAAAAAGATACTTAGGTTAATTAATCACCTAAATAAACTCTAATAATGTACTAATCAGTCTTAAACTAATTTTATTTAATTATATATTAATTAATGAGTTAATTAAAAGTAAAACCATTAGTTTAGTACCCATAATTATTTAAAGAACCAATTTCGTAATTTTCTTAGAAAAAATAATTAAATTATGCAACTAATTATCAAAACCCCAATTATGTCAAATAATGAAAGTTTTAAAATGTTTTATTGTTATTTATCACTTTATAAATTTTTAAAAGATGAACTATGCTCATGCAATGCAAATAATTCACAAATAAACACTGAAATTCAACAAAAATCTATGAAATTAATTTATTGTAGGAGCATTTAGTAGGTGAAAAATCACATGCTCACAATTTTCATAGCAATGATTACAGTTAGTATAATATACAATATGTCAAAATTCCAGTAGTTTACAAGATCTTTTTTTAACGATTGGGTGCAGTCTTATTGTATATAATTAATAATTTTCTTGTGCATTTAAAGTAACAAACACATTTAATATAGTAATTTATTTTGCGTTGGGGTATGTGTTAGTGTAATAATTACACTGGACGTTCAAATTTCTCTTCTGTTTTATCGGTAAATTACGTTGGACGTTCAAATTTCCCTTATGTCTTTTCATATACACTGCAAAAGTTTTTTTCGCCTATATAAGTACGATGTGGTTTGTTAATTTATTCACTCAAACACATCTATATTCAATTTATAAAAGATAAAATGTCACGACCCAAATCTCCCACTGTAAAAGGCCGTGAGGGCACCTAGCCTGAGGGACTAGGTAAGCCTAACATTCACTAAAATAATAACAATATTTAATTAACATCTGAGCTTCAAAATAGAAAACTCTTTACAAATTTACAAATCCCAAAATCGGTAGTACAAGTCATAAAATCTACTAAGTTTTCTAGATAGACATCTAAATACAACTGTTTCGAAATAAGGAATAACGGTGCGAATACAACATCAGAAGGTGAATCTGAAGCCTGCAAACACAGCAGCAGGTTTACCTTGAGTCTCCTCAGCAAGATCCATATAACTAACAAACGATCGACTTACTTCGATATACCTAGGTCCGCACAAAAATATGCAGAAATATAGTATGAGTACACCATAGCAGTACCCAGCAAGTATCAAGAAAAGTCCTCAGTTGAGTAGTGACGAGGAACAATCAAGACACCTACTGGACTAAATAACCCGAGCAAGTGTAAATGGAGAACTAACAAAGTACAACAAAACTACGCATAATGACAATAATGATACAGTGCTTACCATAGGAAATAGAAACTACCATTAACAACGGAACACCACAAGTAATAACACAGAATAGTAAGTTGAACACAGTTTAAATCCGGTGAAAACAATTAAAGGAATGACAGGTAGCAACTAGATGAGAATAACCACTTTCACATCAGGTTTTATCCAATAATCTCCACGAGGTACCGAACCTCAAAATATTCATAATTCACGAATCCCAATTTGTGAACCCTAAACACTTGGTATCTTGGGCCCTCATTACAACTATTAACTGCACGGACGACACACGTGCCAATAGAACCCTTCTCACGTAGAGGAAAATAAACGAGGGTGTATAGAAATGATCAATAACATCAGGATCCATTTTCTTCAATAGTTAGGGGTGCTTAACTACGTGTATGCTTGTACAATGTTCTATCGCAGTTCCAGTAAACAAGTAAGAGTAGAGACAATGAATGACACATAAGAAACGATCACCGCGAAATGAACACGTTATAACTCACACAGAGTAGGCACACCACTACACAAATAACAAAAATAACAATACCCCCAATCCATCACAAGTCATCACAGTCAATCCTCGACATAGCCTACCTTGTCTCGCCACGTGCGCAATAATAAAGTAAATGCCCGCCTTGTCTCTCCACACGTGCATAATAATGTTCCCACCTTGTCTCAACACATGCGCAACCCACATATATAGCCCTCTTTGTCACGCCACATGTGCAAATATCAATATTAACAATAACACGGCAGAAACCTCGTGCAACCTAATAACATCCGCACGGATGAAACCTCGTGCATCACAATAACAACCGCATGACAAAAACCTTGTGCATCACAACAACAAGTACAAAAACAACAATGACAATAACACGAGAGTACGGCAAATAAATCAACTCAGAAAATCTGTAACTCAAAGAAATGGAAGAAACAAACTAACAAGGAAAGACACAACAGGAAATAAAGATACCACCTAGAAATAGATCTACAAGGAAGAGATATTGTGTAGCAATGACCTCCACATGAGTGCAATTCAACAACAAGGGAAATATCACGAGTCGATATTCCAAATAAGGATAAGACAACTATTATAAAGGATAACTAACTTCATTTATGGTTTAACACTCATGAAAGAGGCAAAACAATTAAAATTAAGGATAAGCAACATAAAGGATAATCATGGCCTCAATTAAGGATAAACAATTACAGAAGAGATAATAATAATTTCAAATAAAGATAAGTAGTTAGAAAAGGATAGCATGCAATCGAAGAGGCAACAACTTCAGTTAAGTCATACAAGAGTCAAATAGGCAATAAGAGTGGAATATGAAGCAATTAATTCCAAATAAAACCCGTAGAGGTGAAACTAGCAAATGGGAAAAACATAACATAATAAAACAGCTTCATATCTAATGAACATAAGAACCTACGAGCCCTAAAAAGTCAATTAGAACCTACGAGCCCTAAAAAGTAAATTTTTCAATAATAAGCCCGCGCACATACTCATCACCTCGCGTACATGGACTTTACACGATACAATTAGCATAAAAGACTCAAATCCTAAGGGGTAGTTCCCCTCCCACAAGGTTAGGCAAGATACTTACCGCAAAGAGGATAGACTGATACTCTAAAATGAACTTTTCGAGTGAAATAACCTCTGGACGGCTTAAATCTAGCCAAAATAACTTCAAAGCATAAATAAAACTCATAAGAAACTATTTCGGATCATAAGGGCTCAATCTTCATCAAAACAAAAAATCAACCCAAAAGTCGACACCTGCGCCCGCACCTCGGAACCCGACAAAATTCACAAAATCAAACACCCATACCGATACGAGTTCAACCATACAAAAATTATCAAATTCCGATACCATTTCGTCCCTCAAATCATCATTTTACATTTTGAAAGTTTTCTTCAAAATCCTCATTTTTCCTCAACTCAAAACACTAATTTAACGATAAAATAAGATATGATCATGGAATATAATAAATTCTAGGTGAAGAACACTTACCCAATTGATTTGCTTGAAAAACCCATAAAGAATTGCTCAAAATCGAGGTCTAGAACTCCAAAAATGTTTAAAATGTCTAACCCTCAGAGTAGAGAACTATATATTCTGCCCAGTAATTAATGCATCGCGATCGCGGAACATCACTCGCAATCACGAAGAAAAAAAAATGAAGGCTGCCCAAATCGTGCTACGCGAACGCGACACCGAGCTCGTGAATGCAGTGAACAAAAACCCAGATCTTACGTGAATGCGTCTATGCACGCGCGAACGCGAAAAGAAAATTCTATGATGCCCCTAATCCACCTTACCTCTAGCGATCGCGGAACTGTGAATGCGAACGCGAAGGTAAAAATCTTCCAACCTTCGCGAACACGAGCCTCCCTTCGCGAATGCGAAGGACAAATGCTGCCTGCCTCCAATAACACTATGCGGACGTGATTTCCTCATCGCGAACACGATGAAGAACACCAGATACCAGCAGATCTGCAGTCCAAAAATAGAAGAAAATGACCCGTAGCCCATCCGAAACACACCCCAGGCCCCCGGGACCCCGTCTAAAGTCTAAACACATCGACAAGTTCCATAACCTAACATGGACCCACTCGGGATATCAAATCACATCATACAACATCGAAACTACGAATCACACCATGAATCGAACTCATGAACTTTCAAATCTTCCAACTTCTAAAACTCGCGCAGAAACCTATCAAACCAACCCAGAATGACGTCAAATTTTGCAGGCAGGTCCCGAATGACATAACGGAGCTGTTCCATATCTCGGAATCGCATTCCGACACCGATATTACTAAAGTCAACTCTTGGTCAATCCTCTCAACCTTCCAAAACTTTAACTTTTCCAACTTTCGCCGAAATGCTTCAAATTACCCTACGGACCTCCAAATCCAAACCCGGACGCACGCCTCAGTCTAAAATCACTATACGAAGCTGTCAGAACCATCCAAACCCCCTACCAGAGTCGTTTACACGAAAAATCAAATTCCAGTCAACTCTGACCGCTTAAACTTCCAAAACAAGAATTCTTCTTCCAAATTGACTCTGAATCATCCAGTAACTGAACTCGACCACGCAAGCAAGTAATAACCCATAATGCAAAGCTGCTTAAGACCTTATGCCGCTGAACAGGACTTTAATTCTTAAAATGACCGGCCGGGTTGTTACACAAAAAGATAGTAAAATGATGTTGTGATCAGAAATATCATTGATCAAATTAAACAAGATATCATCGAAGCATTTGAGTTGCAAATCGATGAGTTCATAGAGAAGTATGAAAGAGATTTAGAAGAAATCAACGACAAGCTGGATAGGCTGGAGGTGATAGCTAAAGATGGCTCCTATGGTGTTTCTGGAGATGTAGCACATCGTCCGTCTGACAGTGACGATATGGATGATTATTTTTTTTATTTTTTTTAAAGGGTTATTATGTTATTTTTATTTTAAGTATTTTGTTTATGTATTTTTATTTTCTGTTAATTTACTTAGTGGAATATAATATATTTTTGTTTAAATCTTTTTCTGCGTTATTTTCTGTTGGATTTTGGAGTTCATCTTATAATGACATGAGGGTTCGTAATTAATTATTTGCAATGTTACAGCCTGTATTTCGAATTTCAGTAGCTATTGATCTCAAATTTGCTTATAATTAAAACTTCCTCCCTATGAGTATTATATCGTGATTTATGAATTTATTGTTCAATTAATTTAGTTCAAGCTAATACCACTGCTCCAGGTGGAGTGTTAATGCAACGAATTAGTCTTATAATATGGTTTTCATATCTTGATTAGAACCTAGTATAATTGTTGCTAATTGTTGTTACTTAATTACTAGTTTTCAAACTCACTCTTGGTGTGTCCATGTAAGAACTTGGTAAATACCTATCATGTTCAGTCATTTGGCCGTAAACAACGTGCTGGATATATCCATCTGTTGAAAATCTTAGAATTATCCGGACCACGAAAGATGAGTCTTGGCTCAATCTCTTGCAATAATATAGCTACGGCCTCTTTTATTAATGAAACTTCTTAAAATGCTAGCTTTCGTTTGGGTTCAAGTAATGGAGTCAACTGGGAATCTCAAACACCTTACTAATAGTCTGTTTGGCCAAATTGGAGAAATCAGCTTATTTTGAGAAGTATTTTTGAAAAAAGTATTTTTGGAGGAAAATAATTTGTGTTTGGCTAATCACTCTGAAAAGCACTTTTGAGCAATAATTTATGTTTGGCCAAACTTTTCAGAAAGTGTTTTTGAGTATCAAATTACAAATAGATTTACTTAATAGTTAATATTATAAGTAAAGAAATAATCTCAAAAATTTGTTATTACAGGCAATAATTAAATCTTTTCATTTTATTTAAGTAAAATATGAAAATAAAATTTAAAAGTACTTAGTTCTTTTAATATAAGTTAAATATATTAAAAATCATTCAACAAATATAAAAGCATTCACCCCTAAAGCCACTATATATTAGAAAACTATCCTAAAAATAGTAAGAAATATTTATACCTTAATATCTTAAGTATTACGTTTAACAGTTATTTTGTACATGCTATATTTTGTTAAGGATATTTTTGGTAAGAAGAATGTCAAACTCCTTCTGTTTCTACTTTTCGGAAGAAACTACTTTTTTCTGCTTCTCAAAAACTGCTTCTGCTTCTTCTCAAAAGCACTTTTTTCCCCAAAAAAGCTTGGCCAAACACCTCAAGTTAGAAAAAAAAGTACTTTTGAAAAAAAAAAGGAATTTTCAGAAACCACTATTGTTTAGTGGCTATTAACTTCCTATAGCTACCATATACTTGTCACGACTCAAATACTTAACCTGTCGTGATGGCGCTTATCATGGAACTAGGCAAGCCGACATTCTCAATCAATATATAACATAAATGAGTTAAGGCAATTAAATTAACCGAAGGTTTCCAAAGCAACAGGGTAAAAATCCAAAACACAAGTGCGGAATAATAGCGCGACATAGGGGTGTCACTAAGTCATGAGCATCTATCAATCAGTCTAGAAACAGAGTCTACTACAGTCTGTGCCAAATGCCAATACAAAAAAGAATATATGATAATGAAGGAGAAACAAGGACTGTGGACGCCGGCAGCTACCTCGTAAGTCTCCGATAATCAGCTCACGCACGAACTCAGCGACCGCCAGAACCGTACACACCTGGATCTGTACATGAAGTGCAGGGTGTAGCATGGGTACAACCAACTCAGCAAGTAATAGAATTAAATAAGGAACTGAGAAGCAGTGCCAAGCTATGTAAATACAGTTCATTTCAAAAGTTTTCAGTAAAGAGTGAACATGCTTTCAAATTCGGTAGTGAAGTCAAATCAGTTTGAGCTCAAGTAAAACAGATATGAATCTTCCAAAAATTTTACAACAACAACAGATAACAACTAAGTGCAACAATAAACAAAAGCAAGTACAACCTCTCAAGGCAGCAGTCACTCAACCCATCTCAAGAACTCATACTCTCGGCTCTCAGCCCTCAATGCACACTCTCAATAGGTACATGCGCTCACTAGGGATGTACAGACTCCGGAGGGCTCCTTCAGCCCAAACGCTACATTGTTGCGGCGTGCATCCCGATCTAATATTCCTACGGCGTGCAGCCCGATCCAATATTGTTGCAGTATGCAACCCGATCCATAATATATAAATATATATATATAGCTAGAAGGCTTGTTGCGGCATGCAACCCGATCCATATACCTCACATAACTCACAACTCAGTACTCAGGCCCTATCTCAGTCACTAACCTCTCCAGCCTCTCGGGCTCACAGGATATCATCATAATCAGGCCAATAGAGAATACAACAAGTATCAACAAGAAATGAGAGGGAACAGAGATATAACACACAAGTAAGACTATGACTGAGAACAAGAAATCATTATCAGTCAATTCAACAAGTATACGGCCGTTGCGGGTCCCAACAATGATATCATATGGCGTAAGCACGGTTTCTAACATGAAAGACAGTCAATTGCTCAAAGAAAGGAAAATATGTAATAACAATGGGCTATTCGACTTTACAGTCTCACGATACAAACCAAGTCACAATACCTCACAGTGCACGCTCACACGCCTGTCACCTAGCATGTGTGTCACCTCCAAATATTCACATCATACCAATTCTCGGGGTTTCATACCCTCAAAACCAGATTTAAGACTGTTACTTACCTCAACCGCGAAGAAATCCTGCTCTGAAATGCCCTTGCCTCTCGAATCGGTCTCCAAATTCCCCGAATCTAGCCACAAACAGTACGAGATAATCAATATAGGCTAAAAGAATCAATTCCACAAGAAAAATACTAAAATATAGTCCAAAATCTGAAATCAGCTCAACCCGGCCTCCCGAGCCCACGTCTCGAAACTCGATGACAAAACCTGAAAGCACATTCACTTTATGAGTCTAACCATACCAAATTATCAAAATTCGACCTCAATTTCCCCTCCAAAACCCCAAAATTCACTCTCCAATTCCCAAAGCCCTAAACCCTCAATTTTCACTTCACAATCTCACTAAGTAAGTGTAAAATCAGTGGGGAAACATCATTACTGAAGATAAATAGTATCAAGGAACTTACCTTAGTGATTACTTAGAAATCCCTCTCAAAATCCCCAAAATCTGTGCTAAAAATGATGAAAATTGTGAAAAATCTCGAAGTCTTCTATTTATAGGTTCTGCCCAGCAAAACCGCACCTGCAGTTCCCAGCCCCCTTCTGCGGACATGCTTCTGCGACCAAAGTTCCGCACCTGCGGAAATCACTTAAGTCCACCAGGCTTGCACCTGCGCTCCATGTCTCGCACCTGCAGAGTCGCTTCTACGGTCCATCTTCCGCTTTTGCGGAATTACCCATGATCCGCTCTTCCGCATCTGCAGCTTAGCCTCGCACCTGCGGGCTCGCAGATGCGATCAATCCCCTGCACCTGCGCTTCTAGTCCAGCCCAGATTTGCATGCATCTACGCCCTCATCTACCGCACCTGCGGAATCCCACCTGCGGCTAACCCCCTCGCAGGTGCGATCACACCAGATACAACTCACTTCAGCAGCTCTTTCAATCCAAAACCAAGTCCGAAACCTCCCAGATTCACCCCGACGCCTCCAGGACCTCAACCAATTATACCAACAAGTCCTATAACCCGATACAAACTTAGTCGAACTTTTAAATCCCACAAAACAACATCAGAACACCAAATTACACATGGATTCAAGCCTAACGAACTTCTAAACTTCTGAATTCCACAAGCGACGCCGAAACCTACCAAACCACGTCTGATTGACCTCAAATTTTACACACAAGTCAAAAATGATACCACGAACCTACTCCAACTTCCAGAAATCCAATCCGACCCTTCCACTGCCGGCTAAAATCGCGAAAATTCTAACTTTCGATAATTCAAGTCTAATTCTATTACGGACCCCCAAATCACATTCCGGATGCGCTCCTAAGTCAAAAATCACCTAATGGAGCTAACGAAACCATCAAAATTCAAATCCGAGGTCGTTTACACACAAGTCAACATCCAATCGACTTTTCCAACTTAAGCTTCCAATTAAGAGACTAAGTGTCTCAATTCACTCCGAAACCACTCCGAACCCGAACCAACCAATCCGGTAAAACATAATACAACTGTAAAATACAAAAGAAGCAGAATGGGGGAAACGGGACTATATCTCTCGAAACAACCGGTCAGATCGTTACATATACATAATTACTTCATATAGCTACTATTCAGTTGTTACGGTAGTGTATTCGTTGTAGTCGCGCTGATGTATTCATGAATACAACAACAATTAGCGCCTAAAATCAGGCAGTCTAGTTGTACGGCCCGCATGTAATCACGTTGTTGTATTCACGAATACAACAACAAAAAATACCTAAAATCAGGATAGTCCAGCTGTACGAGCATGTATTCACATGTATTCGCGCTGCTATATTCATGAATACATCAACGAAAAGCGCCTAAAATCAGGGCAGTCGATCTATACGCGCATGTATTCACATGTATTCGCGCCATGTATTCATGAATACAATAACGGTAATCACCTTAAAAATAGGTATGTCCAACTGTCTAATAACGAAAATAATATCAATTAGCGTGATACATTACAAATATAACTCCACAAAATCAATTCTAACATGCCTCATTATCAACCCAACTAATAAAAATAATTTTCCGGTTGTATATAACTGTTGTATTTAACTTTTGTATTTAGTGTTTTCCAATTTTTTTTTCATGTTGCATTCATTAGATTCAATGTTTGTATTTACTATATTCAGTGTATTTTACTATATTTCATTATATTTTAAAATTAAATTTATTCACTGTTTATATTATGTTACTTTTTAATGTTTGTATTCAATGTATTTCAATATTTATATCATGTATTCATGCATGAATACATGTGTGTTCAGCTGTATTAAAAAAAATACAAATCTTCGAAATATATAAATACATGCAAAAATAATATATTTATATAAAAATACAATGTATTTGAGTGGATTTGTACATAATACAATTTGTTTGTATCATTGTATGTGATTAAACAAAAAAGAAGAGAAGAAAGTTCGTCGGAGATGGCATTTTTCGGTCAATCAAAATATTGTATACATTGTATTAAAACTAAAAATGGAGACGAACAAAAACCTTGGCCCTCAAATATTCTCCGGCGTAAAAAATATTACAGTATCCGTGTAGAGAAATCCATTGCAATATTCGGTGTAGAAGAAAGCAACAGTCTCTTTCTTTCTAATATTGCAGTACAAATCCATTGCAAATATCCGGCGTAGAAACGAAGCAGTACAAATCAATTGCAATATCTGACGTATAAACTAAGCAGATATTTTGCTCGAAGAGAGAAGGAAAAGAGAGAAAGAAGAAAAATTTTGTTGGGATTTTGAGAGAGAATCGTGTGTTAATTGAAAGAAAAAGAGAGAAGGAAGAGAGAGAAAGAAGAAAAATATGGGAGAGAATCTTGTGTTAATTGAAACAAAGAGAGAAGAAAAATATAATTTCATGCTTCAATGGTAGTATATACCATAAATACATGTTTTCCTATTAAATAATAAAAGGTAGCTATATAAAATAATATTTTAAAGAAAGAATTACAAGAAAATATACGTGACTTCACACCATAACAAAAAATGGCCCATATTTTTAAGTTTTACCCAACCTAGCCCATATCGTACATATTTTGAAGGGAAATTTTCGTTCCTATACCATATAGGAAACTATATTACCAAATATGTTCATAGTTTGCATATTACCCTTCATGCTAATAGTATTTCTACAAAATATAGATCATGCATTAAATAAGGAATCATTGTAGCTATAAACTTCCTTATTTAGGCGCGCTAAAATTGGGGGATTAAATATTCTTCCAGATCTTCCAAACTCAAATCACGCACATCAATCTTCTTCGTCAGTTTCGTTTCAAATTTAGCGTCTCTACATCAAACGCAATTATTCTTCTACAATTCAAAAACGAATTGATTATTCTTCCAATTCAAAAACGAATTGATTATTCTTCTACAATTCACAAATCAAAAACAACTAAATCTTCTACAATTCTTTTACTTCAAATGCAATTATGTCCATATTTCAGTAAAACAAAGCAAAAGAAAAGAGAGCAGCAATTTCACAATTGACAGCCATTAAAAAGTTTTGAAGCTTTGAGTTCAAATTTGGGTTTTCAAAAATCATTATTTGTTTGGATTGGGTGTTGTTGCAAATAATGAGAATATGGTTTGGAGTTTATATCTCAATTTTGAGGGGTTTTGGTGAAGATTAGACTTGATTTTGGCTGAATTTCGGATTGAAACTCGAAGAAGAAGAAGAAGAAGAAGAAGAAGAAGAAGAAGAAGAAGAAGAAGAAGAAGAAGAAGAAGAAGAAGAAGAAGAAGACATATTGCAGAAATTGTAGATAAATTGTAGTTAAATTGTAGAAATTTTTTATTTTGTTGTATATTTATTTTTCTTTTATTCATTTAACTATTGTATGAAAGTTGAACAACATTGTATAAAAAATATATTTAAGTGGTATTATATTGTAGTTGTATATAACTTAGTAAAAATAATATACGAACATTGTAGATAATTTGTAGATAAGTTGATAGTATATAATTAGTTGTATGAAAATTGTTTTTAGTATGTATAAATCAGATACAAAATATACAAAAGACATATTGTATAAATTTTGTATAAAATTTGTATATAAGTTTTATGTTATTGTAGTTGTATTTCACTGGGTGGGAATAATATGTGAAAGTTGTAGAAAATTATAGATAAGTTGTATTCCTCTATAACGGGAGATGTTCGCATATCAAGTAACTTTAGTGTTCCAGACGAACATGCATGAAAATAAAGATAAATTTTGTTATGAACAGTTTGTAGATATTTTGTAGATAATTTGTAGAAACATTGAAATTCTGTATTTTCATATTAATGTTTCAAATGATATGTAGTTTTGTTGTAGATTAAATGTAGAAAACAAGCCATTGTGAGTCTTATTTGACTCATTCCTCACATTCAACCTATTCTACAAATTCACGCCTCTTTAAATACAATATAACCATACTTTCTTGAATTTAAAGGTATCGCAATATATATAACTTAAAAAACATCTTCTCCTCTACACAAGTTAGCTCCAAAACAGACGAAGTGGAATAACAAGCTCCCATCAAAACTTTTAACACAAAAACACAAAAGCTCAAAGATAAATAAATAACAGTCTACAATTTTTCTATAATTTACAATTTATCTACTGTTGCTGCAATATAATGTATGGGTTGGGTGTTTTTGAAAATAATCGGGAATATAGTTTGGAGTTTATATCTCAATTTTGAGGGGTTTTGGTGAAGATTAAACTTATTTTTGACTGAATCNAGAAGAAGAAGAAGAAGAAGAAGAAGAAGAAGAAGAAGAAGAAGAAGAAGAAGAAGAAGAAGAAGAAGAAGAAGAAGAAGAAGACATATTGCAGAAATTGTAGATAAATTGTACATTATTTATATTCTAATTGTAGATGCTTTATTTTCTGTTTTCACACATAAAAAACAGCTAAAACTTCTACAAATCTTCTGAAAAAATACAATTATGTCAAAAATCCCAATTATGCTACAATTGAATGGGAATTATGATATAAAAATTCAATGTACCCAGTTTGTAGATATTTTGTAGATAAATTGTAGATTATTTGTA
>ML344583.1:0-60084 GCA_005239505.1 Nicotiana paniculata | reverse complement strand
GTCCTTGCCACATTTCCCGCTAGTCCATTCTTGTCACAATCAAACAACCTGAACACATGTAACTATCAATCAAACTCACCACGTAGTCATCTAACCAAAAAGTTCCATCAATTAGGACACCAACGGACCTATAAGTCCCCAATACATATGTTCACACAAATGAAATCTCGGCACTCAAGCTACAGACAAAAAATCCGGCCTCAAGTCCTCCAGACTGGCCCCAAGCATGCTAAAATCACATCCCATTCATGGAAGTCACAAACCATCGGTGCACGGTTGATACCGAGCGCTCACGTGCGCGTTTGAATACATGAAAGGATTTCAAAGAATTACGCTTCGGGTTGAATCAATGGATTGGCACGAAAAGTGTTCGAGAATGTGAGATTTTTCCTAAAGGTTCTGCAGCCTCTCGAAGATAAGTACAGACCTCTCCGTACCGATCCGCAAGACTCTAGTAAACCTGCTCATGACTGGTGAGACCTATTTAACCTAGCGCTCTGATACCAACTTGTCACGACCCTTTTTCGGAGTCGTGATGGCGCCTGTCGTGGAACCAAGCAAGCGACCCATTATATCTAAATAAATACAATTTCCAATAAGATATCCTTCTAAACAATTTGTGGATTAAAATACTAATAATAAATCAAAATTTGGAAACCAGTTTATGAAATTCAAAACCCAAATCCTACAAACCACAGATCCAGTGTCACACAGTCATGAGCTGCTAATACTTAATACAACCAAAATAAATGACCAACATAGTCTGAAAATAAATACGACGGAAGAAAGGAAGAGAAGACGAGATCACGATCGCCAACTGCTACCTCGTCAACTCTGATGAAAACTACTGCTACTCACTGACCAGAGCTAAATCCCGCTGTACCTGGATCTGCACACAAGGTATAGGGGTTAAGGTGAGTACACCAACTCAGTAGTAATGAAACCAAACTACGGGCTGAGAGGTAGTAACAGACTAAACCTCCGATAATTCAAAAATAATATATAACTTGGACATGACAGTAATATATATCAGAAAATAAACAAGATGCATAAGTTTGTGACTGTAGCCCAACATACTAGCATGAGTTCATATAGAATCAGGAATGATGTGCACTCAGTAATCCAACTCTCATAAGGTGGTCCACTCAGTACTAGAATACGGCCTTTCGGCCCAGGGAAGTCCATCCCGGATATTACATAAACACAAGTGACACTGTCACCTAGTACTGAGGAAAAAGGCCGATCGAGCCACCACGGAGAAGATCCATCTCCGGAACATAATACCCATGGAGGAAATCCATCTCCGAAAAATAAGATACACGGAGGAAATCCATCTCTGGAACATAAGAGCCACGGATAAAATCCATCTTCGGAACATAAGACCCACAGAGAAGATCCATCTCCGGAACATAATACTCGGACAAGATCCATGTCCAGGGAAATCCATCCCTCAATATCTGTGCTCTCACTGGGGGTGTAAAGACTTCAGAGTGGCTCCTTTTAGCCCAAGCGCTATATCAAGCCAACGAAGGCATGATTCCAGGGTCGCTGCGGTGTGCAGTCCCACCTCATAACTGTCTCAAAACCAGGTTCCAAGCCTCACTTAGTCAGTACCTTCCAGTCTCTGTCACAATGCTCTAACATATGAAATCAGTCCAAACCAATGATAATATAGAATAAACTAGCAACTACGAGACTCAGGCATGAAACATATACTATAACAGGTGAATACATGAAAACAATAATCATAAATAGAGACAACAATAATCGACCGTTCCGGTCTAAACATATCGTGAAGCCTTAAAATTTATACTTAGCATGATTTCTATTTTGTTCAAGGTAAATAGCACCTTCACAATACAAATATCAACCTGAGATAACCATTAGACAGTGCCATGGGATGAGCCAGGCTACAAATATTCGGTGTACGCCCGCATGCCCGTCACTTAGCAAGTGTGTCACCTTAATTAGCATCATATATCAAATAGTTTGGGGTTTCGAACCCTCAGTTCCAAGTTTGGAAGCGTTACTTACCTCAAAACCGGCTAATATACTACTCCGCAGTGCCCTTGCCTCTAAATTCGGCCTCCGAGTGCTCCAAATCTACCAACAATCAGATGTTTAAAAAATACTCAAAAATCCCGAAATTGGTCAAACCCGACCCTCCGGGCCCACGTCCCGAAACTCAGACATTTTTATACAAAACCGTTCTTCATCATCTCACGAGTCCGTACATATAAAGAACACTAAATTCGGAGTCAAAATGACCTCTCAAATCTCCATTTTAAAGACTCTAAATCCCAAGCCCTAATTACCCAATTTGCACTGATTTTTCCCTCATTTTCCACCATAAATCTGACCTTTAATCACATATAAACGAGTTTAGAATCTAAAAACCTTACCTTAATGAAGAACTATTGAGTCCCCTCTTCAAAACCCTTCCAAAAGCTTCAAACCCGGATGAAATATTGAGAAAAATGACTAAAATTCGCGAAGGGATGTTTTTTATACTCTCTGAACAGTGGTTCCGCATCTGCGACCACTTACGTGCACCTGCAGAACCGCACCTGCGTTTCCAGGTGCGCACTTGCGGAAAGACCCCAAATTTCTCAGCCTCTGCACCTACGCTCGACCTCCCGCACCTGCGGCTTCGCAAGAGCGGCGATTACCTCGCACCTGCGGAAATCCTTCAACCAGCCAAACTTCTGCATCTACGGAACTTCGTCCACTCCTGGGGACCCGCACCTGCTTCTCCTCTTCTGTAGGTGAAAAAACACCACCACCAGCTACTTCAGCAACAACAATTATGCTCCAAACTCCCCGTTAACCACCCAAAACCATCCCGAGCCCCTCGGGACCCCAACCAAACATACCAACGCATCATATATGATCATTCAAACTTAGTCTAGCCTTAGAAATATCACACACAACATCAAAACACCAAAAACACATCGAATTCAAACCTATGAACTTTGGATTTTCTAAATTCCACCAACGATGCCGAAACTACACAAAACAACTCCGATTGACCTAAAATTTTGCAGACATATCCAAAATGACATTACGAACTTGTTCCAACTGTCGGAATTCCATTCCGACCCTGATATCCTACTTTCCACTGCCAACCAAAAATCACCAAAAACTATCTTTCACCAATTCAGGCCTAATTCTACACCGGACATCACAAAAATATTCCGAACACACTCCTAAACCCCAAATAACCTAACAAAGCTATCCGAGCCACAAAATCCGTATTCCGAGGTCGTTTCTCAATAAGTCAACTCTCAGTTGACTTTTCCCATTAAAAGGCTATCTTTAAATACTAAGTTACTGAATTCTCTTTTAACCATTCCGATTTCAAGCCTATCGAATCTAACACATCATTAATAGAATAACCAATCTATGACAAGTAAATGACAGCAATAAAAATGCAAGTTCTACGTAACGACAGAGTGGGTCATTACATTCTCCCCCATTTAAACATAGGTTCGTCCTCGAACGTGCCTAGAGCTCTTCCAACACCACCAAAAATTGTTGTTTACCTTCCATGCACATATTCAGAGGTGATCCTATGTCACCTTACCCCATCTACGTCTGATAACACAACATAACTAAAATTTCATTACCAAATCCTGACCCATAGACCTTAAGAAGCTCTAACCATCTCCTCTGACGCAAATTCAAGTCCTTCTTCCTGAGCAGATACTGCAAGCTATGATGATCAGTGAAAATCCCACATTGTACCCCATATAAGTAATGCCGCCAAATCTTTAAGGCATGAACAATGGCAGCTAAATCAAGATCATGCACTTGATAATTCTTCTCGTGCACCTTCAACTGTATGGAGCGTAGGCAATCACCCTACCGTCCTGCATCAAAACCGCCCCCAATCCAACTCTAGAAGCATCACAATAGACTGTGTAAGAACCCGAACCTGTAGGCAATACCAATACTGGAGCTGTAGTCAATGCTGACTTGAGCTTCTGAAAGCTCTCCTCGCACTCATCGGACCATCTGAATGGATTACTCTTCTGGGTCAATCTGGTCAAAGGTGAAGCAATAGAAGAAAATCCCTCCACAAAGCGGCGGTAATAATCCACCAAACCCAGGAAACTACTAATCTCCGTAGCTGAGGACGGTCTGGCCAACTTTGCACCGCCTCTATCTTCTTCAGGTCCACCTGAATACCTTCACTAGACACTACGTGACCCAAGAAAGCTACCGAACCAAGCCAAAACTCACACTTGGAGAACTTTGAATAAAGCTTCTCCTCCCTCAATCTCTACAACACAACCCTCAAATGCTGAGCGTGCTCCTCTTGGCCACGAGAGTACACCAGGATATCATCAATGAACACAATAATGAATGAATCAAGGTAAGGCTGAAACACGCTGTTCATCAAATGCATGAACGGTGCTGGGGCATTGGTCAACCCAAAAGACATCACCAGGAACTCATAACACAACAGACAAATCTACTTCACTCCACAACTAAACCACACGTGAGGTATTTCAATACACTCACAACTCGAAGCCGTATCCTAACTCAATATAGACGTCAAATACTTAATGGTCCTTGCCACATTTCCCGCTAGTCCATTCTTGTCACAATCAAACAACCTGAACACATGTAACCATCAATCAAACTCACCACGTAGTCATCTAACCACAAAGTTCCATCAATTAGGACACCAACGGACCTATAAGTCCCCAATACATATGCTCACACAAATGAAATCTCGGCACTCAAGCTACAGATAAAAAATCCGGCCTCAAGTCCTTCAGACTGGCCCCAAGCATGCTAAAATCACATCCTATTCATAAGTCACAAACCATCGGTGCACGGTTGATACCGAGCGCTCACGTGCGCGTTTGAATACATGAAATGAGTTCAAAGAATTACGCTTCGGGTTGAATCAATGGATTCGCACAACAAGAGTTCGAGAATGTGAGATTTTTCCTAAAGGTTCTGCAGCCTCTCGAAGATAAGTACAGACGTCTCCGTACCGATCCGCAAGACTCTACTAAACCTGCTCATGACTGGTGAGACCTATTTAACCTAGCGCTCTGATACCAACTTGTCACGACCCATTTTCGGAGTCGTTATGGCGCCTGTCGTGGAACCAGGCAAGCCACCCATTATATCTAACTAAATATAATTTCCAATAAGATATCCTTCTTAACACGTATGTGGATAAAAATACTAATAATAAATCAAAATTTGGAAACCAATTTATGAAATTCAAAACCCAAATCCTACAAACCCCGGATCCAGTATCACACAGTAATGAGCTGCTAATACATAATACAAACAAAAGAAATGACCAACATAGTCTGAAAATAAATACGACGGAAGAAAGGAAGAGAAGACAAGATCACGATCGCCAACTACTACCTCGTCAACTCTGATAAAAACTGCTGCTACTCACTGACCAGAACTGAATCCCGCTGTACCTAGATCTGCACACAAGGTGCAGGGGGTAGCGTGAGTACACCAACTCAGTAGTAACGAAACCAAACAACGGGCTGAGAGGTAGTGACATACTAAGCCTCAGATAATTCAGAAACAATATATAACTTGGACATGACAGTAATATATAGCATAAAATAAACAAGATGCATCAGTTTGTCACTGTAGCCCTACATACTAACATGAGTTCATATAGAATCAAGAATGATGTGCACTCAGTAATCCAACTCTCATAAAGTGGTCCACTCAGTACTAGAATACGGCCTTCCGGCCCAAGGAAGTCCATCCCGGATATTACATAAACACAAGTGACACTATCACCTAGTACTGAGGAAAAAGGCCGATCCAGCCACCACCGAGAAGATCCATCTCCGGAACATAATACCCACGGAGGAAATCCATCTCCGGAACATAAGACCCACGGAAGAAATCCATCTCCGGAACATAAGACCCATGGAGAAAATCCATCTCCGGAACATAAGACCCACGGAGAAGATCCATCTTCGGAACATAATACTCGGACAAGATCCATGTCCAGGGAAATCCATCCCTCAATATCTGTGCGCTCACTGGTGGTGTAAAGACTCCGGAGGGGCTCCTTTCAGCCCAAGCGCTATATCAAGCCAACGAAGGCATGATTCTAGGGTCACTGCGATGTGCAGTCCGACCTCATAACTGTCTCAAAACCAGGCTCCATGCCTCACTCAGTCAGTACCTTCCAGTCTCACTCACAATGCTTTAACATATGAAAATCAGTCCAAACCAATGATAATATAGAATAAACTAGAAACTTACGAGACTCAGTCATGAAACAAATACTATAAGTGGACTGAGTACATGGAAACAATAATCATACGTAGAGACAACAATAATTAGCCGTTCCAGTCTGAACATATCGGCGTGAAGCCTTAACATTTATACTTAACATGATTTCTATTTTGTTCAAGGTAAAGAGCACCTTCACAATACAAATATCAGCCTGAGATAACCATTAGACAGTGCCATGGGATGAGCCAGGCTACAAATATTCGGTGTAGGCCCGCATGCCCGTCACTTGGCAAGTGCGTCACCTTAATTAGCATCATATATCAAATAGTTTGGGGTTTCGAACCCTCAGTTCCAAGTTTGGAAGCGTTACTTACCTCAAAACCGGCTAATATACTACTCTGCAGTGCCGTTGCCTCTAAATTCGGCCTCCGAGTGCTCCAAATCTACCAACAATGAAATGTATCAAAAATACTCAAAAATCCCGAAATTGGTCAAACCCGACCCTCCAGGCCCACGTCTCGAAACTCAGAAATTTTTATACAAAACTGTTCTTCCTCATCTCACGAGTCCGTACATATAAAGAACACTAAATTCGGAGTCCAAATGACCCCTCAAATCTCCATTTTTAAAGACTTTAAATCCCAAGCCCTAATTACCCAATTTGCACTGATTTTTCCCTAATTTTCCACCGTAAATCTGACCTTTAATCACATATAAACGAGTTTAGAATCCAAAAACTTACCTCAATGAAGAACTATCGAATCCCCTCTTCAAAACCCTTCCAAAAGCTTCAAATCCGGATGAAATATTTAGAAAAATGGCTAAAATTCGCGAAGGCATATTTTTATACTCTCTGAACAGTGGTTCCGCACCTGCGACCACTTACGCACACCTGCGTTCCCAGGTGCGCACTTGCAGAAAGACCCCAAAGTCTTCAGCCTCCGCACCTACGCTCGACCTCCCGCACCTGCGGCTTCGCAAGAGCGGCGATTACCTCGCACCTGCGAAAATCATTCCACCAGCCAAACTTCCGCATCTGCGGAGCTTCATCCGCTCCTGCGGGCTCGCACCTGCGACTCCTCTTCCGCAGGTGCGAAAACACCAACACCAGTTACTTTAACAACAACAATTATGCTCCAAACTCTCTGTTAACCACCCAAAACCATCCCGAGCCCCTCGGGACCCCAACCAAACATACCATTGCATCATATATGATCATTCAAACTTGGTCGAGCCTTCGAAACATCATACACAACATCAAAACCCCAAAAACACATCGAATTCAAGCCTATGAACTTTGAATTTTCTAAATTCCACCAACGATGCCGAAACTACCCAAAACAACTCCGATTCACCTGAAATTTTGCAGACATATCCAAAATGACATTAGGAACCTGTTCCAACTATCAAAATTCCATATCGACCAAGATAGCCTATTTTCCACTGCCAACCTGAAATCTCCAAAAACTAGCTTTCGCCAATTCAAGCCTAATTCTACACCGGACATCACAAAAATATTCCGAACACACTCCCAAGTCTCAAATCATCTAACGAAGCTATCATAGCCACAAAATCCATATTCCGAGGTCGTTTCTCAATAAGTCAACTCTCAGTTCACTTTTCCTATTATAAGGCTATCTTTAAATTCTAAGTTACTAAATTCTCATTTAACCATTCCGATTTCAAGCCTATCGACTCTAACACATCAATAATAGAATAAAGAATCCATGACAAGTCAATGACAACAATAAAAATGCAAGTTCTACGTAACGACTGACCGGGTCGTTATAGCTGACGACCTAACCCTTATGGGTGAAGCCAACACAAAAACAATTACTACTATTTGCAAAAGTATGGAGAGTTTTAGTTACATCTCTAGGTTGAATATCAATAAAGTAAAATCAAAACTGATCATGTTAAAGAGCTGTAATCAAGACAAGTGATCTGGCTACAACGTTTTTTGGGATAACCATTAGTAAGACCTTTGGCACATATTTAGGTTTCCCAATGCTAAATCACTACCCTAGGCACAAGGATTACCAACCCCTACTTGATAAAATGAGAGGTAAATTAAACAATTGGACCGCTTGATGGCTAAGTACGGTAGGAAGATGCACTTTAATAACCTCTACCCTAAATACAATTCCAAATCACCTAATGCAAATAAGCCTTCTACCTACCAAAACCCCAATAAGAAATAGACAAAATTCAAAGAGACTTCCTATGGGGGACTACAAGGGAAATGAAAAAAATCCACTTGATTGGTTGGGGCATGGTTACCAATACAAAAACCAATGATGGACTAGGTATTACGAAAGAAACATAAAAAACATGGCCCTCCTAGCCAGCTTGGCATGGAGGATCCTAAATAATTCAGCCTCTCTTTGGGCTCAAGTTCTTATTAGCATTTACGGGAATAGTAAGAGAACAACTGACTGTTCAAATACATGGATTAGTCTCCTGAAAGGATGGACTGTTTGTAATAAAGGAATTAGGTGGCCAATAGGCAGACACTCTTATATGAATGTCTGGAACACAAACTGGATACCTCATATTATCAGTCTTTGTAATAATATTTTAGGGCCTTTAACTCTTAATGAAGAGAGCTTAACTATTAAAGATATCTGGGACCATAAGGGTTGGAATTTAAGAAAAATCTCTTTTGACCTCCCTAAAATTATTATCAACAATATTAATGCTTTAAACCCCAAGTGCCCCATCAATCCCCCTAACAATCTCATTTGGAGTTTAAACCCAAGTTGTATTTTCTCAACAGCCTCCTGCTACAAGCTAATTGATGAGCAAACACCTCATAGCCTCAAATTTGATTGGATCTGGGACCTTAAATGTCCTATCAAGATCAAAACTTTTATATGAAAATTCTATCATAATAGACTTCCTACAAGAGGCTACCTAGCCTAAATTGGTGTTAGTATAAATCCGAACTGCCCAATATGCAAAAACACCACTGAATCTATATGCCATATATTCTGGGAATGTACAGTAGCTCAATCCTTTTGGAAATCAATGGGAGTGACCATTATCAACCAGGTGCATACTAATAATTGGATCGATGTTTTATGAAATGCCTGCCCTACTATAATCAACAAATACTTAAATTGGGATGATATACTACCATTTTCTCTTTAGGCCATTTGGAATAACATAAATCATAACAACCACAACAACACAAACACCCATATTAATAGAAAAAAGGTGCATGACCAAACGGTGGAATACATACTTCTCACGTCCAGGGTCAATATTTACAACAAAAACATAAGCATTAATGTAAAGTGGGGACCTCCCCCTAGGGGTTGGTATAAGATCAATATTGATGGTGCCTTTAGAAGAAACTATCTTCAAGGTGGTATTAGCGGAGTCATTTGTGACTATAAGGGCCAATGGCGGACAAGCTACCATAAGAAAATTCATGCAATATCACCAATCCAGGAAGAACTTGAAGCTTTTCGGCATGCACTTCAACTAATCATCAGGGAGCAAATATTCCCAGTTGAAGTAGAAACTGATTCCACAGAGGTAATACATTTTTTTCAGGATGATTACCCAACTTACAACAATTTAATTTATTAATGCAGCTGGTTGATGGACAAGGCATCCATGCAAGGGACGATCATATTGAAGCATAGCTTCCGTGAAGGGAACATGGTTGCTCATCTTTTGGCAAAAGCAGCGCTAATGCAAAGTAGCTATAATAAATTATGTGTCTTAGTTTTACCACCTGATTTTGTAATGATATCTATGACAAAGATCAGGATGGTTATATATATGTTAAAAGTTGTTCTACGGACCAGTGTGGTACTATAGCTTCTCTAGGTAATGACAATGCCTTACATGGCATAATTTTAGCCCAAAAGGGCTTATGTACTAATGACGATGTTAAGGGTGATGAACCCTAGTTATTATTAATATAACTACCTTTTATGTTAAAAAAATAAATAAATATTTAGAACATAACAAATGAGAAAAAGAATGCTACTCCTATTAGTTTACATGACAAACGATCTAAAAATGCACCTCACTCCTATTAGTTTTATGTCATAACAACAAGCAATATTCATAGTCTCCTTTTTCCTCTTCTATTTGAACTACATTCCCAATTTGACTCCACTTACAAAAAAGGAGTTGTCAAACAGGAAAAGGAAATACTATAAATACATGGTATCATGAGTATTAGAATTTGACTTTTTGTACCATACAATGTATTTAATTAATTAATGAAATCAAACCAATAGTGAAAAATATTGTCGACGTTCTTTTTTAGGCTAAATGAGAATTTTCAATGTTACATTCTGTGCGTTCCAATGTGACGTATAATGAATATGAGACTTGTTAATCTTAGTGTAAAGTTATAATATGACATCATATGATATTTGGATATAAAATATAAAGTTTGAAAAAAATCGGATTTATGTAGCGGAAAAATCGACTAGGGATTTGCCTTGTAACGAAACGTTTTGAGCAATACATTTGGTATGGTATATGAGGTACTTTGGGACATATTATATATCAAATTGAAGGACTTGGAATGTAGTTTCCAACACTCTTAACCGTTCATTCATACGACATCCCGATAAAATGATAAGCATTTGAGAAGGGCCAACACTAGGGTGCCAAAGCTAGCACATCTTTGACTTTTCAAAAGTGGATATACATATGCCTTAAGTTTTTTTTTTCTTCATTTTTTCAGAAAACACGAACAGAGAATACCTATAAAATTATCCTTAATCTTTCTACAAGAGTTTCAAAAAAGATTAACATCTCGGGTACGAAATCAAGAAGCGATAAAATTAGAACGATCTCTACGACGTAAGTATCATTATACTGCCTCTCTTTTTCTTTGTAGTTTGAGTTTTGGAAAGTAATTCATGATTAAGAAAATACCTATTTTCTGTATTTAAGCTTTTTAAATCTCAAGGAAGGTTGATAAATTCGTTTCCTAATAGTTAGAACTCACAGGACGGTGATCGAAAGCCGTGAGTTCGATTTATTTCACTTGTAGTGAACTGTTTTGTAATACTCGTATTGGCCTCTAGTGCTGCTGATTTATGGAGTTTGGAAGGATAAAGGGAGTGGATAAACTCCACATGTGGTAGGATAGTGGGCTGTTCGCTCGTCGTTGCAATTTCAGGCCAATTGATAACTTGTTGATTGGGTGTGTTATGGTCTATTTGGGCCTTTTGTTGTATTAAAGGTCCCGAATTGTAGTTACAATTTTTTGAGTTGATGATTGTATTGTGTTTTTGTATCACCTATAGTAGGCTTGAGGAAGCTAATATTAGGGAAAATATTTCCCCTTTTTTATAAATTAAGTTACTTTCGTTATATAAATGAGAGAGTCATTCATAGCTTGACAATAGCTTCATTGTCGCTGTTGCAGATTAAAGTGAAGTGAGCTGAGTTTAGCATTGTTATTGGACATATATTTTTAAGGTATGTTAAGGCTATCCCTTTTTTTCTTTTGTCATGATCTATATGATACAACGAAACGAGCAAACACACAACTTTTAGAAATGACTCTATTCTTAAAAGTACTAGGGTTGCCTATGTTCTTGATTCCCCATATGTCCTATTATTATATTGTCCATTCATGTGTCTCAGAAATACGTAAGTTGATAAAGTTTATTTTGTGATATTCACCGAAGAAATATTGATCTTATGACATCCCGAGAGGTCTTATTGACTTGCTTCTTATGCATTGCATTTATTTATACATGTACATTGACCCATGACCAGATGACATTATATATATGTATATTGTATGTATATGGGGTATGGGGAAAGGTTACAGCGTTATATATGCACCACCACCTGATCAGTTTGTATACATTGATGATTTTGCCCATTAAGGCCGAAAGCTCGAACGACTTTGAGCAAGAGGGTACCTGTACCCGAAACCGACACAGGTGGGTTCGGCCTGCATCAGCGGAAAATGAAACTATTGAATCACGGGTGACTCGCTTTATCGGGATGGGTATACCTATGCATGATATGACATGTATATGTATATGTATGACATTGTAAATGTTTCATGATTCACAGAGCTATTTAGACTTACAGGTTGAGTCTTTTACTCCATGTTTCTTTCATGTCTTTTATATACTGATTTTTATGCCTCACATACTCGGTACATTATTCGTATTGATGCCCCTATTGCCCGGGGGCCTGCTTTCATGCCCGCAGGTGCAGGTAGACAGGCTGACGGTCCTCCTTCTTGGGATCCTTGCTCAATGAGAGTTGGTGTGCTCCATATGATCCGAAGCTGCTATTGAGTTTTGGTACGATATTTTTTTATACATATATGGGTATGGTGGGGACAAGTGTCGGCCATTATACAATTATACACTCTATTAGAGGTTTGTAGACAGTCAACTATAATTGGATAGTATGTGGCCTTGTCCACTTCTATTTTAACAGCCTTGTCGGTTCACCCTGCCGTATCCCCTCCACTCTCACACACACAAACATATACACACATACACACACAAACACACACACATATATGTATGTATGTATGTATGTATGTATGCATTTATGTATGTATAAATATATGTCTATTAGGCATGTTTCCTCATATATGTTATTCACACGATTCGGCAGTTTATTGACAGATTTTATGCATGACCTACCCCTATTTCATGTTTATATCTTAGACGTATGCTTATGGGTGTTCAACAGGTAGGACTCAGGCACTCGTCATGGCCCAACAAAATTTGTACCAGAGCAGTTCCTTCCTAGGGCTGTCTACAGACTCTGTCTAGTAGAGTCTTGTTTATGAATGTGTTGTGCACCACTGTTATAAAAAGGAGGCTGCAAGACATATATGATGTTATCGTCCCTTCTTATCTTAGATCGTGCGATATAAGGATTCATTTCCTAAAGATATGTTATGGTTTCAGCGATGCCTAAGAAGGCTACAGTCGCCCAGAAGGGCAAGTCCATGCCAATGAGACTACGAGTTGAGCACCACGAGTTACTAGGGCTCAAGGAGAGTCTCTATCACGACCCCAATTTTCCTTCGTAGGATTTCGTGACGACATCTAGTCTTTAAGATAAGGTAATCAAAACATTTAGTGAATTAATAACAAAATTGAATCAACAAGTGTTAAATAGGAAATAGAAATCTCTATACAAAACTTACAATCCCAAAACTGGTAGTACAAGTCATAAGCTCTACTGAGTTTGCTAGAAAGATCCCTAAGTACTACTATTTCGGAATAGAAATAAACAGTACATGTACAATATCAGAAGGTGACTCCGAGGCCTGGGAATGCGACAACAGGTTTACCTTGAGTCTCCCATAGCAAAACCTGAACAACTAGATATTGATCAACCAACTCCGAAGTACCTGGATCTGCAAAAAATGTGCAGAAATCATAGCATGACTACACCATTGCGGTACTCAGTAAGTATCAAGACTAACTTCGGTGGGGTAGTGGCGAGGGACAGTCAAGACACCTACTGGACTGAACAACCTGAACAAGTATGAAGGTGAACTAACGGGGAAACAATGTTAATATAAAGCTAAGCATGGTAAGTAAGACAAAACAATACTCGCAATGAGCACTAGAAACAACAATAAGCAACAAGAAGCTAACAGGTAAAAATGTTGTAGAGTAAGCTGAACACAGTCTAAGTCTGGTGAAACCAAATAAAGGAAAACAAGTAACGACTCATTAAGAACCACCGCTTTTACACCAAATTTATTCAAGAATTTCCACGAGGTACCAAACCTCATATTCACAAATCACAAGTCCCAATTCATGAACCCTAATCACTTGGCATCTTGTGCCCACATTACAATTTATAATCGCACGGACGACTCACGTGCCAAGAGAGTGACATTATATAATATTCGCACGGACAACTCATGTGCCAATAATAACAATGACTTATGACTGTACGAACAACTCACTTGCCAACCAGATAACTCTCACACAGAAGGCAAGTACATAGGAGTACATGTAAATGGTCAATAACATCAAAATTCATCTTCTTAAACCAATATGGGTGATCAATTGCGTGTATGCTTGTGCAAGTGTTCTATCACCACTCATATCAACAAGCAAGAGTAGAGACATAGGATTGCACATAAGAAATGATCGCCACAAAATGTACTAGGTATAACTCACACAAGGTAGGCACATCACTACACAAACATCAATAATAACAATGCCCTCAGGACATCATAAGTAATCACAAATCATTCCCCGACATAGACCACCTTGTCTCGCCATGTGTGCAACAATAAAGTAAATGCTAGCCTTGTCTCACTGCACGCGCATAATAATATTCCCACCCTGTCTTCCACATACTCAAACCCACATATATAGCCGCCCATGTCACACCGCATGTGCAAATATCAATAATAACAACAACACAGACAACTCATGTGCGAATGATGATAGGCTATAATTGTGTATTTTGGCTACTATTTGCATTCTAATTCGCTGCACTTTACTAATGCTTGAGATTTAAATGGTATTAATTTGAATTGACTGTGTATTTTATGCTTTTCATGAGCAATTTCGAGCTAAAATAAGGTTAGCGAGCATTTTTGAGCTAATATGGATTTTTAAAGGCTAAGTAAAATCTTATGGAGTAATTGCGATTTTGTTCGAGGATCAAATGATGTTCGCGCACTTAAAAAGAATAATGAATAAGAGAGCAGAAAGTTTCTCAGGTGCACGATCGTGCACTAGTCACGCACTGGGCCTTCATAACAAGCAAAAACTGGACAAAATGCACGGCCATATGCGCGTTCACCTTTCAAGGTGCGCGGCCTCACATGTCTCTTAGAAAAAATTTTCCCAAGGCTAAATTTGTAATTTTGGAGGCGACTTCCTTTGACATATATGAATCCCAACTCATCTAAATAGAGGGTATCTTGGATTTTGAGAGCAACCTTTGAGGGAGAAGAAGCACGGAAGCAATGGGAAAGCAAGATATGTGATCCAATTCACTCAATACGAATGTTTGGTTGAATTTGGGAATTGTAATGTCTCCTTGTTCTTCTAATACTCTTGATTTGAATATTTTATTCGTTATGGAGTAATTTTCCTTAGGGTTGTTGATGGATATTGTTAATTGACTATTGTGTTGGGTTTTTAATCTATGTTAATTGCTCGACTTTACTGAATGAGTTATTAATTGAATTGCACAGTTTATTGTAGTTTTACTTTAATCGAAAGAGAAGTCTGCTGCTATTTCTTTATACCATCTTAATTGGGTTGATTTTATGCCTCTTCTAGGTATCGAAAGAGCTTAAGGAGTTATCGATTTACCCAGTTAAGGAGAATAACCAAGAGGTGGTCTTCAAAAGATCATTCACTCACTATTTTAGTGCATATTCATAGGATATGTTATTAGGTTAGCTAAAGAAATCAAAATTTTTCGGAAGAAGAATTGGAGTCCCTAAAGTAGCCTGATCATCTATTGAAATTGAAAGAATCAATAGAAGTTAAGATTGAATTTAGCACAGAGTACCCGGAACAATAGTTGATCACATATCTTGTCATCGCCCTTATCTCTCACATTTATATTCCATTGTTATTACTAATTATTCGGGCATCATCAGTTTCTTACAGTTAATAATGTTAGTTTATTTGTAGTCAATAATAGCATAAATCAAAAGTTTTATTATCCTGTATAGTGTTAAGCTGAAGAATTAATAGAACATTATTGAACCAATCCTCGTGGAGACGATTTAATAATATACTATCTTTGACTGGCGAGCCTACATTTTGTACACCGATTTTGCGTTGGTCAAATTTTGGCGGCCTTGCCAGGGATTGGCGATTAATAGTGTTTAAATTAGTTTTCATGATAATTTAGGAACAACTTTATTTTATTTTCATTTTTACGCTCTTCTCATCTGTGTGTTGGCAACAAGTTAAGTTCAACGGTGTATGACTCGATCCTCTTCAAAGGACTTGGTGCCGTACGACCCAGAGTTAGAGAAACATCTGAGGCAGTTGAAAAGAGAGAAAGGATCGAGTCGATTGTTGGTGGGTCAACCTTCAACTTAGGATAAAATGGTGAACAACGAGATATAGTAGGCCTAGCTACCATAGAGGCGGCTCAACAACAGGAAGCACGGTTAGTGGCTGAAGCAGCCAGAATTGCGGATGAAACGGTTGTTGGGGATCTAAGACTCAATCCCAACCGAATTATCGAGGTTGCATCTGAAAATGCAGGTCCTAGGTTTGGGAGATTACTGGGAGATTATGCTATACCGGTGTACAACCAACAAAAATCTAGTGTGAGGCTCCCACCCATCGATGCCAACAATTTTGAACTCAATCAGGGAGTCATCCAGACCATTCAGAATAATTGTATTTTCATAGGCAAACCTAATGAAGATCCTAACAACCATCTGATGGACTTTGATGAAATTATGAAGACATTCCGCTACATTGGAGCATCGCATGATGCTATATACCTCAGAGCATTCCCGTTCTCGCTGAAGGATGATGCAAATCAGTGGTTGAAAAGTTTGCCCACGGGGTCAATCCGTACGTGGGAGGAGATGACTACCAAGTTTATGGAAAAATACTACTCGACTGCTAAGATTGGAAGAATAAGGAAGGAGATTCACAATTTTAGCCAAGGTGAAGGAGAGACAATGTTCGAAGCATGGGAAAGATTTAAGGAGCTGTTGCGGAGGTGCTCACAATGGAATGGAGCAATGGATGCAACTTCCGGACTTTTGGGATGGTTTAAAACTGTCATCAAGGAGATTGCTAAATAGTGCAGTTGCAGGCCCTCTAATAAAGAAAACTTTGGAAGAGATTGTCACTCTTTTGAATGAACTATCTGAAGATGCAGATCAATGGTCCGTATACCAAGGGGATCAAAGAAAATCAGTAGGGGTGCACCAAGTAGAATTGTCTGTAGCAATGCAGGTCCAAATTGCAGCTATAGCTAAGGACATCAAGAAATTGACTATGACTCAGGTACAAACTCAACTACAGGTGGGTTGTGACATTTGTGGGATGGGACACCCTACACATGAGTGACAAGCTACAACTGAGGAGGTCAACGCTGTAGGGAACTGTAATAGAGGAAACTACCAAGGTGGGAACAACTTTAATGCTATGGGTCAAAGACATCCAGGTTTTTCGTGGAGTTCACCTAATGGGACCTTTAACTCATAGAAACAAAATAATCTCAGACCCAAGGGTCAGGGACCACAGGTTTTCTGAACTAGCATAGGTAGCAATACAAGCCACCAGAACCAAATCAGTCAAATATGGAAGATCTCATGAAGGCATTCATTAACAAACAGATGAAAAGTTCGATACTTAGGGCACGACTATCCGGAACTTAGAAAGGCAAATGGGACATATTGCAAATTTGTTGTTTGAGAGGGTTCCAGGGACTCTTCCCTCCGACACTGAATAGAACCCGAAGGAAATAATCAAATCTGTATCTTTGAGAAGAGGAAAAGTATTGACTGACCCAATATCGAAGGCTAAATTGGAGGTGGTTAAAAAGTAGAATGAGACACCAGTAGAGGAAAAGAATGAAGAGAAAAATATCTAGAATATCAAGGTACAAAAGGAAATTGAAGAAAGTAGACATACGCTAGCTCTACCGTTCCCTCAAAATAGGAAGCGATAGAAACTTGACATGTGTTTTGGGCGATCCTTGGAGATGCTCAAACAACTTTATGTGAACATTCCTTTCACAGAGGTACTCACTCAAATGCCTGATTATGCAAAGTCCTTGAAGGAAATCCTGTCTAGCAAGAGAAAATTAGAGGAGACAACAATGGTCAAGCTGAATGCTCACTGTCGTGCCATATGGCAAAAAAGAATTCCCCAAAAGTATGGGGACCCAGGAAGCTTCACCATACCATTCTCGTTGGGGAGTGAAAAATTTGACAAGGCCCTCTGTGATTCGGCTGCGTCTATAACTCTAATGCCTCTGTTTGTATTCAGGAAACTGGAAGGTGAACTTGGAGTGATCAAATCAATACCAGTGTCCCTACAACTAGCCGACCAGACCACTATTCTGCCTGAGGAAATCATTGAAGATATTCTAGTGCGGGTGGACAAGTTTGTGTTCCCCGTAAAGTTTATTATGGTGGATATGGAGATGAACAAGGGGGTGCCTTTAATTCTAGGGAGGCCATTTTTATGTACAGGTAGAGTCATCCTTGATATCTGTGAGGGGAAGCTTATGCTCAGAGTGGGAAATGAGAAAGTGGTGTTCCAGATTAAGAGAATGATGAAATACCCCAGTGATGAGGTGTCTTCCTACTCGTGTTACAAGCTAGATGTCATTGGAGAGTTGTCTGAAAAGTACAAGTTTGGCAAGCTTGTGGGGAATACTCTAGAGAGGTGTATTACTCAGTCTAGCACAGTGGAGGATGAAGATCCTGAATAAAGAAAGAGGCTGAAGCTCTTGAAATTGAGGATTAAGTGGTTGATGAGGAGGGAATCAAAAAGGAGGCTTCTAAGACCAATGTGGAATTGAAAGTCCTCTCCACTCACTTGAAATATGCTTTTCTCCAAATCCTGTGATTATTATGCTGACTTGACAGGTACACAAGAGCAAAAGCTGGTGGAGCTGCTGTCAAAGCACAAGAAGGCCATTGGTTGGAGCATAGCTGATTCAAGGAATCAGTCCAGCCATTTGCATGCACAAAATTCTATTGGAAGAAAATAGCAAGCCAGTGGTGCAGCCGCAACGCAAGTTGAACAAAAATTTGGAGGAGGTAGTGCATAAGGAGATCATCAAATTGCTAGATGCAGGAGTGATTTTTCCCATCTCTGATAGCCAGTGGACTAGTCCAGTGCAAGTTGTACCAAAAAAGGGGGGCATGACAGTGGTGAAAAATGAAGATAATGAGTTGATCCCTACAAGAACAGTCACCGGATGGAGAATGTGCATTGATTATAGAAGGCTGAACGATGCAACAAGGAAAAACCACTTTCCACTCTCTTTTATTGATCAAATGGTCGAGAAGGTGGTTGGACACAAATTTTACTGCTCCCTGGATGGATATTCAGGCTACAATCAGGTACCGGTTGCCCCAGAAGATGTGAGAAGACCACATTCACTTGTCCGTCAGGTATTTTTGCTTACATGAGGATGTCGTTTGGGCTATGTAATGCACATGCTACTTTCCAGAGGTGCATGGTGTCTATATTCTCCAATTTAAACAAGAAGTATCTAGAGGTGTTCATGGATGATTTAACCCTTTTTGGTGATGAATTTGAGGATTATTTGATGAATTTGAATCCTGTTCTTGAACATTGTGAAGCCACTCACTTGGTTCTTATGGGATAAGTGTCACTTCATGGTGAAAGAGGGAATTATCCTGGGCCACAAAGTAACTACACATGGAATTGAAGTTGACAGAGCTAAGGTTGATGTTATTGCTAGGCTTCCTCCCTCGTCTTCGGTGAAAATCATAAGAAGTTTCTTGGGACATGCTGGGTTCTATAGGAGGTTCATAAAAACCTTTTCCAGCATTACCAAGCCGTTGACAACATTGCTAGCGAAAGATGCCAAGTTTGTTTTCAATGTGGAGTGCTTAAGAGCATTCGAATTGATAAATGAAAAGCTTGTTAGTGCTCCTATTATGGTGACATCTGATTGGAGCTAGCCATTTGAGATAACGTGTGATGCTACTGATGTATCTGTGGGAACAGTTTTGGGGCAACAAAGAGATAAAATATTTAGCCCCATCTACTATGAAAACAGGACATTGAATGATGTTCAAGTCAATTATTCCACTACTGAGAAGGAGATTTTTGTTGTGGTCTTTTCTTTTGACAAGTTTAGATCATAACTAGTTGGAAGTAAGGTGATAGTACACACTGATCACTCAACGTTGATATACCTGTTGAGTAAGAAGGAATCCAAGCCGCGTATGTTGTGGTGGGTGTTGTTGCTCCAAGAGTTTGTCTTGGAGATAAAAGATAGGAAGCACACAAAAAATCAAGTCGCATATCATCTATCTTGACTTGAGAAACCTCCAGTTGAAACAGTCGAAATAAGGGAAGTGCTCCCTGATGAGCAGATTTTTTCCATAGCAGTAGTCCCCGAAATGTCGCCTTGGTATGCGGATGTAGCCAAATTTTTGGCTAGTGGATGGTTACCCCGTGACCTAACTCGTGATCAAAGAGTGGAGCTTCAAGGTGAATTAAAAAGTTATTTTTGGGATGACACTTTCTTGTTTAAACTGTGTGCAGATGGTGTGATCCGAAGATGTGTGCCTGAAGTAGAAATGTCACGCATTCTGTCTCATTGCCATGGTGGAGCAGCTGAGGACACTATGGTGGAAATCTCACTGCAGAAAAGGTCATAGAAGCCAGTTTATTTTGGCCTACTTGTATTGGTAAAAAAGAGCTTGACACGTGTAATAAATCTTGATGACTCAGCAGTCTACGTGGAGCAATGAAGACACAACAACTGGAAGTCTCAACCTGATTGAGAAGATGAAGAGACACGATCAAAATGTATCTGGGTGGAACAAAGGGCAGATTCAGAGATCTTCAATTAGTGATCCACACGTTCCATAATATTTACGCAACAGTTACATTAATGTCATAATTAGTCATTAATGCTCAATCACTGAAAATGGCAGACGTAATATTAGGAAATTCCCTATATAAGGGAGTAAAATATAACCTGTAAAGGACATCCGAACTACTATTTCAATACACTTTACTTTTCGTGCATCTCATTGATTTTTCTTTATTTAATTACTTACAATTATCAGTCTTGCCTTGGTTATCAGAAATCCGTTGTTCATCCTAAAAATAGCTTTGGTCAAAGGATCTAATTCTTTGGTTAAACAAATTGGTTCCGTTACCAGGAATTTGATAATCTTTGTTTTCTTTTCAAGCGATATCCTTTGAACTATGTCGAACTCCAACGACAACAATCAACAGAGGAATGGAACCCCAGTTCCATCACCTTCAGGAACCCCAGGTGATTCAAGGGAACAATCCCCAAAAAGATCCAATAACAACAACAATAATAATGATCAAACGGTAGAACAAGATCGGGTAAAGAAAATGATTGCAGAGTATGTGAGCCAGGATTTGCAAGAATTTGCGAGGGCATTACCAGCAGCGTCACCTGCACCACTAACACCACCCACCAATAATACCATCACCATGGAAAACCCTAAGTCTGGGTTGGCAAACTCAGGAAGGGAAGATACTCCTAATGAATCTCTCGAAGTGAGACCAGGTATGTCTAATAACTCAGAATTACAGACTTTATTACTAACTTTGTAGAAACAGGTAAAGGAACAAAATGATCAAATCGAACAAATTCTTGGAGTACCACCTGTTAAAAGGCATTGACGTTGATAGATATTCTTAACAACCTTGGAAACCAAGCGCAACACCCGTACCTATTCCCAATAAGTTTAAAATGCCTGACGTTCCTAAGTATGACGGGACAACCGACCCACGCGACCATGTGACTGCTTTTACCACCGGAGTGAAGGGCAACGACTTAACAAAACAACAAATCGAGTCGGTCCTAGTTAAAAAGTTTGGAGAAACACTTACCAAAGGGGCGCTAACCTGGTATTCTCTTCTCCTCGAAAACTCTATTGATTCTTTTTCTAAGCTTGCAGATTATTTAACAAAGGCGCACTCCGGTGCACAAAAAGTTGAGAAAAGGATGGAGGACATCTTTAAAATAAAACAAGGAGACACGAAACTACTTCGTGAATTTGTAGACAGGTTTCAACGAGAAAGAATGCTACTACCAAGGGTGCCTGATAATTGGGCAGCCATGGCATTTGCAAGAAATTTAAATGACAAAAGTTCTGAAGCCACGAGAAGACTCAAGGAAAGCTCGAGAGAATTCCCAGCTATGACATGGAATGATGTCTATAACAGTTACAGTACTAAACTTAGAATAAAATAAGATACCATTGCTCGTTTGATAGATGAAGATCATACCAAATCCAGACGTTCCGAATCAGACAGGAGATCAGGTAAAAATATGTACGATCCTTACTTGGGACCATCGGGACGTGAAACTTGTCCTAGGTTCGAAAACACCATGTCAGATTATAGACCACCAAGCAGAGATGCGGGCTCGTCCTCATCTAGATTCAGAAAGGATCGAGATGAATGACCTAGAGGTAATGCACGAATTAGGGATCACACCTTCAATGTAAGTACCTCCAAACTAATTTCAGTATTAAGAAATATGGGTGATAAGGTTCGATGGCCCAAAGAAATGAGGTCAAACCCGAATAAGAGGAACCCAGATTTCTGGTGTGAATTCCATAATGATCATGGACACAGAACTGCAGATTGCAGATTTTTGCAAGGTGAGGTAGAACAATTATTGAAATAGGGCTATTTAATAGAATTGTTTAGTGAAAAAGGTAAACATGCATACATGAAGAACATGCAGGAGCCCTCAAAACCTCCATCTCCAAAACGAACCGTCAACGTGATACACGGAGGTGAAGAAGTAAACATAGTGGTCTGCAAAGAGGCCACGAAGTTCACAATTACACACGGAAAGCGGGTTCCTGAAAATCTGGAAGCAGACAATATAACCTTCAATGATGCATATACCAGTGGATTAATGCTTCCTCACAACGGTGCTATGGTAATATCCTTAATTATTAATGACACTAACGTAAAAAGAGTGTTGATTGATCCAGGTAGTTCTGTCAATATCATTTTGCTAAGAGTCGTGGAAGAAATGCTATTAGGGAATCAAGTAATCCCAAAGGCACGAGCCATATCGGGGTTTGATAACTCTACAGTTATAACAAAAGGAAAAATAGAACTTAGAACTTATGCTGAGGGAATAATAAAAAATACAAGGTTCCAAGTCATCGATACTGACATGGCTTATAACGTAATCATGGGAAGGCCATGGATCCACGACATGAAAGCAATACTATCCACCTTGCATCAGGTAATTAAATTCCCCTCCGAATGGGGGATTCAGCAAATTAGAGGCGACCAGCAAACCGCGAGAAATATAAATTCCGTGGTACACTACAACAAAAAAGTAGAGGTGGAAAAATAAAAAGATAAGGGAATCTCCCAAGAAGGTAACACCGGCGAAACCGGTACGGAAAAATCCATTGACCAAACAGGTACGAAAGAAGTAAGTGTTCAAACAGATACGAAAGAAGATACTCACGAGAAGGTGAATCAAGTCACCACGGAAGATGCATTGGACCACACAGATGTAGATTCCAGACCGGACATCATTCATGAATCGGAGGAAGACGATCACCTCAAAAATACTACGGAGGAGCTCGAAGCTGTTCCATTATTTGAACAAAAACCTAAACAGAAAGTGTATATAGGCACGAGGCTGAGCCCCGCTCGAAGAGGTAAGTTAATTGATTATTTAAAGGCTAACGCAGATTGCTTTGCATGGTCCCACTCAGATATGACAGATGTCCCACTAGAAGTGATGACTCATAAACTAAATGAAGATCCATCCTTCGTACCTGTTAAGCAGAAGAAAAGAAAGCAAGGACCATTCAAGAACCAAGTGATTGATGAAGAGGTATAGAAACTCTTGGAAATTGGTTCGATACGAGAGGTACCATACCCTAACTGGCTAGTTAACACTGGGTAGTACCTAAAAAGAATGGCAAATGGAGAGTATTAGATTATAGTGACTTAACTAAAGCATGCCCCAAAGATTCATTCCCATTACCACATATAGATCAAATGATTGATGCCACCGCAGGTCATGAATTGTTAAGCTTTCTAGATGCGTATTATGGTTATAATCATATTAAAATGGATCCCTCAGATGAGGAAAAAACCTCTTTTACTAAAAACAGGGGGACTTATTGTTATAAAGTCATACCTTTTGGCTTAAAAAACGCCGGAGCCGCCAATCAAAGGCTAGTGACCAAGATGTTCCAGGAACATCTAGGAAAAACAATGGAAGTTTACATCGATGACATGCTGGTAAATCAACACGGGCGGAACTTTACCTCTCTATTACCTTTGACATTTTACACAGGTATATATGAAGCTGAATCCAGAAAAATGTGTTTTTTGGCGTAGAATCAGGTAAATTCTTGGGTTTCCTTGTATCAAACAGGGGAATAGAGGTAAATCCTGATCAAATTAAAGCTATAGAGGAAATACCCGATGTACTTATAAACAAAAAAGAAGTTCAAAGACTAACGGGAAGAATTGCAGCCTTAGGAAGATTTATTTCCAAATCTTCCGAGAAACGTTTTAAATTCTTTGCAGTTCTCAAAAAGAAAAATCGGTTCGAATGGACTGAAGAATGTCAACAGGATCTCAAAGACCTAAAGGATTATCTATCAAAACCTCCATTGGTATCAAAGCCAAATGAGGGGGAGAGGCTGTACGTCTACCTTGCCGTCTTGGAAATTGCTATAAGTGCAGTATTGGTAAGGGAGAATAAAAGTAAACAATCTCCTATTTATTATGTAAGCAAGACATTACTAGATGCTGAAACTAGATATCCACATCTAGAAAAGTTAACCTTAGATGTAATCATGGCATCTAGAAAATTAAGGCCATACTTTCAATGTCATCCAATCACAGTTGTGAACTCGTATCCATTAAGAAACATACTGCATAAACAAGAACTATCAGAAAGATTAGTCAAGTAGGCCATATAATTAAGTGAGCATGAAATAATATATCAGCGTAGGACTGCAATCAAGTCTCAGATCTTAGCTGATTTTGTCGCTGACTTTAGTAATAGCATTATCCCTGAAGTGGAAAAAGAGTTACAACTCTTTAACGGTGCTAATCCGGGTCTATGGACCCTATTCACCGATGGTTCTTCCAATATAAAATGTGCTGGCTTAGGCATAGTCTTAATATCACCCACGGGTGAAAAGACACGACAGGCTATCAAATATTATCCTATACTAACAATGAAGCAGAGTACGAAGCTTTCATTGCAGGACTAGAACTCGCACGAGAACTTTCAATCGAGCAAATCATAATCAAAAGTGACTCCCAACTGGTAGTAAATCAGCTGAAGGGGACTTACATCAATTGAGAGACTCGGATGCAACAATATCTGGAAAAGGTACGAGAGCTCGTGAGACAATTCAAAACATGGAAGGTAATACAAATACCTAGAGAGGAAAAGGTTCTTACTCGTGCTAACCGACTATTTTACAAAATGGGTAAAGGCAGAAGCGTTCAAACATGTGCGAGAAAAGGAAGTCAAAAGCTTCTTTTGGCGAAACCTAATATGCTGCTTTGGGATACCAAAGGAGATCGTGTGATAATGGCCCACAATTCATAGGCTCGCAAATCACAGAATTCTTCGAAAGTTGGAACATCAAATGGATCACTTCAACGCCATACCCCCCCTTGGCTAATGTTTAAGCTGAGTCAACGAATAAAGTCATAATCAACAATCTAAAGAAGCGGCTAGATAAAGCCAAAGGAAACTAGCTTGATGAGTTACCAGCGGTACTATGGGCATACAAAACAACTTCAAAAATAGCCATGGGAGAAACTCCATTCGCACTTGTCTATGGTTCATAAGCCTTAATACCTGTGGATATTGGCAAACCAAGCATAAGTTTTACAACAACCACGGAGGAAGCAAATGACGACGAATTGAGGACCAATCTGGACCTGCTCGAACCATGGAAAGAAGCAGCACTAATACGGATGGCAGCTCAAAAACAAATCATAGAGCGTTATTACAATCGTAAAGCTCATCTCAGATACTTCAAGATTGGGGAATTCATCCTCAAAAGAGTCTTTCAATCAACGAAAGAAGCAGGCGCAGGAAAGCTAAGTCCAAACTGGCAAGGACCCTATAAAGTCCGAGGTATAGCTGGGAAGGGCGCCTACGAGCTGGAAGTTATGGACGGCAGAATCCTACCAACAAGTTGGAATGCCATCCACTTGAAGAAGTATTACTTCTAAGGAAAAGAAGTTCCCCCGATCAGGTATCACACGTTCGATTTTATTTTGAACATTTAAAATTTTACTAATCTTTTTAGATGATATGCATAAAGATAACCCATCACCAGATGATGATATTAGACCTGCAAAGATGCAAGGAACTAACTGAATTCCTGGTCTAGGGTTACACTTTCTGATGGATGTTTTAAAGGGTTAAGAAGTCATCATCTAAAAACTATATAACTTCGAGTCCCGTATGTTTTTCCTTTTCAGGAAAAGGACCACAAGGAAGGAATAGTCAACTGCTCGAGATTTAATTATTCAAAGCTCAAACACTTGGGGGACTATACAGTATGGAAGGCAAAGACGAAGCAAAAAAGACTATCAAAAAGTCAAAGCTCGAGCCTGAAGATTCATCTACCCAACAAGTCAAGTGATACGAGCAAAATTGAAAGATCCAAAGACTCAAACAAAAATATTAATCCAAAAAACCTTCGAACATGTTCAGGTTAAAAGGCAAAATGTTAGCTATGAAGAAGAAATGCGCATTTTTGTACTTATTCAAAAGAAAGAATGTTGTAACCAAAAATAGTTATGGATAAAAGATCATCATCATTGGGCTCATTCAAAACTGTTGTAACTAAATACAGTTACGAAATCTTTGTACTCATATAGAAAACTGTTATCAAATAAAACAGTTACGGATGAAAGATCAAAATCATTGTACTTGTTCAAAAAACAGTTATCAAATAAAACAGTTACGGATGTAAGAGCATTTCCCTCATGCTTATTGAAAACTGTTGTCAACAAAAACAGTTACGGGTGAAAACCCCAACTTGAATAAAAACTGTACGAATGAAAAGTAGTTGCTCTCTTGTATTAACTCGAAAAAACTGTTACATACGAAAAAAAATTACGAAATACAAGTGTATATCAAATCTATTAAAATAAAACAGTTGCAACATGAGTTTTAGACGATAATCAAACACATGTAAAATGTCGTGAAGGTTCAAACAAAAAACTTTCCTCAGAAACATTCTTAAACATGTGAAAAATTCCTGTCAATTCATTGCATTATTACACCATTATGAAGTGGAGACATCTTCTTCATTAAGTGTCGATAAAAAAGGGCCCTCTTTCATAAATTATGCCTACTACAAAAAGGCACACATTTTATATTACACCGTGCCTATTACGAAAAGGTGCGAGTAATCTAAAGCATTCTATATGCAAAACTCAGAGGTAAAACTAAAACCTCGAAAAAGAAAGCATGCAAAAGACTTAAAGAGTGAAACAGAAACTCAATGGAAAACAAAAGTCATACTTGCATTAATATATTAAAACGGCTAAGAAAAAACTAAGTATTAACTTATACTTAGCTGTATAGAGTTTTTTATACATTAAGGTGCCCCTAAGTTGTCATTTGGGGAATTTAAGAGAACCAAATTTACCCCCGACGGGACTGGGGGTAACCATCAATTGAGACAAAGAAAGAAGAAAAAGAGGAGGAACCACCTTCTTAAACTTCATCAGGAGGGGGATTGACTTCACTGGCAGAAGGAGTAGGAGCGGCTTGGGACAAGGAAAAAGTTCATTACAAATAAAGTTTGAAAGTTAGAAGTTTTTCGTGAAAGAAAAGAAAAGGGTTATTTATACTCGAAGAAAACCGTCAAAAATGGAAAAAAACAATGGTGTGAAAGCCATAATTGAAGATGTTACTTCGTGACTGATGCAGCCGCAAAAAGCCCTAAAAGGGGCTGAACAATTGCAAAACCAACTTGGAAATGCCACGTGACATAAGAATAAAATGGAAGTGACAAGCGACGTCTACGTTCAGAAAAAGATGCAATGATTCGAGTGAAGTGGCGGCAAAATTTTCCCGCCATAAATGAGTATCCACTTACCAAATATTAATCGATAAATATATGGAAAGTGGGGGGACTATCTGTATTAGTAAAAAAGAGCTTCACACGTGTAATAAATCTTGATGACTCAGCAGTCTACGTGGAGAAATGAAGACACGACAACTGGACGAGACTCTATGAAGAGGTATGAGGCAAAGAGGCACGACAAATCACACCCACGGGTTAATTAGCTACAGAAGTCTCAACCTGATTGAGAAGATGAAGAGACACGGTCAAAATGTATCTGGGCGGAACAAAGGGAAGATTCAGAGATCTTCAATTAGAGATTCACGCGTTACACAATATTCACGCAACAGTTACAGTTAGTCATTGTAACGTTACATTAATGTCATAATTAGTCATTAATGCTTAATCACTGAAAAGGGCAGACGTTATATTTGGAAATTTCCTATATAAGGTAGTAAAATATAAGATGTAAAGGACATCCAAACTACTATTGCAATACACTTTACTTTTCGTGCATCTCATTGATTTTCTTTATTTTAATTACTTACGATAATCAGTCTTGCCTTGGTTATAAGAAACCCGTGTTCATCCTAAAAATAGCTTTGGTCAAAGGATGTAATTATTTGGTTAAACACTACTCTGTACAAAGATGCAAGGGCGTATGTAGCTGCATGTGACAAGTGTTAGAGAGCATGTAATATTAGCAAGAGGGATGAAATGCCTCTAAACTCCATTCAGGTATGTGAAATTTTTGACGTTTGGGGCATTGACTTCATGGGTCCGTTGCCAATGTCGCATTCTCATGAGTATATCCTAGTATCCATTGACTATGTCTCTAAATGGGTTGAATCAATCCCTAATAGGACCAATGATGCTCGGGTGGTGTGTGAGTTTTTGTGGAAAAACATCTTTACCCATTTTGGGACACCTCGAGTGATTACCAGTGACAATGGATCACACTTTGCAAATAAGCAGTTTGCTGCACCGCTGTCCAAGTATGGGGTCACACACAAAACGGGAGCCCCGTACCATGCCCAAACTAGTGGGCAAGTCGAAGTGGCCAACCGGGAACTAAAACGAGTTCTTGAAAAGTCGGTTAGTATTTCTCGTAAAGATTGGTATGTCAAGTTGGATGAAGCACTATAGGAGTATAGAACTACTTTTAAAAAGACAATAGGGACTTCACTATTCAATTAGTGTATGGTAAATCGTGTCACCTACATGTTGAGATAGAACATAAGGCTTATTGGGAAATTAAGATACTTAATCTTGCAGGTGATCACAAGTTGGAGCAGATGAATGAATTGGAAGAGTTCAGACTAGACGCGTATGAAAGTGCACGGATCTTCAAGGAAAAGACTAAAAGGTGGTATGATTGTCTGATTAAGCCAAAGGAGTTTCATGAAGGGGATCCAGTCTTACTATACAATAGTAGAATTAGATTATTTCTGAAAAATTCAAGTCTAGATGGACGGGGCCATATGTGGTGAAACATGTATCCCCAGGGGCAATGGAGATCCAGAACCAAGACAGAACAAAAAGTTTCAAAGTGAATGGGCACATAATAAAACCGTATCTTGTTGGAGGATTTGCACAGCAATCCTCGAGCATCAAATAAACTGAGTATGCCCAATTGAGTCAAGCTAACGAATATAACTCAGAACTAATTCTAACCTTTCTACTAGTTAGATTTTCTTTTCTTTCTGCTTCACATTTGTTCATAGCATATAATAGATAGAAATAAGTGTATACTATGATGTAGAAGGTACAGGAAGGCACATGTCGTGAAAGTTAGGAAGTGTGAATAAAAAAATGCCAAACGTGCGCGGCCGTGCACTGACTGCGCATATGGCCGCACATTTCCAGATCCTCACTACCATACGTGCGCGGTCGCGTACTGACCGTACATATGATCGTGCATTTTTAGACCCTCACTGCCCAACGTGGGCGGCCGTACACCGACCGTGCACCGACCGCGCATAGGTAAGATGCTTTCGTTTTCTTTAATTAATTTCGGACCCCCCTTACTAAAAACCCCAAATTTCAAAATACTCCCCTTTCCCCTTATTCTAAACAACCCTAATCCTACACCCTTCTCTCATCTCTTCTCTTAAGAATCCATTCACACCATCAATTGACAGTTCCCTCCTTCCTCTTCTCCTCTCCCTGCATCCTCACAAGTTCCCCTCAGGTAAGTGAGATGTTTCCCCCCTCTTAGTTTAGTTTATTTTCTTTTCGTTTTCTTGAGTTGTAGTATATTTTTGTTAGTGTTTTCTTTCTAGTTATACTCGTTCTCTTATGGGTGATAGTTTAATTTTACCATGATGGGCTAGGTGTGACATTGGTGTATCCTTTGTCGAATTGGGGGCTGCAAATTGTTGTGTTGGGGTTCGGTAGAACTGTGCATATCGGGTGTTCGTATAAATGCCACAACGAGTTTGAGAGTGTAATTTTGTGACCAAGTGCGTTGGTGAAGTCTGAGTAACCACTCTTGGTTCACCATTGTGCCTTTAGTTGATATTTGATCATGCTGGCTCGTCCCGACCACGAGCTTTTGCTAATGCTCGCCTGTATGATAATAACAAGTTCGTCTACAATGCAGCTCAGGAACGCTTCTATAATAAGGCACGCAAGAAGCCTATACTAGAGAGGGGAATTGATATGGGGTCCCTCCAAAATGACTGCCCCAACATGTATCGTGATTTTGTTAGGCGAGGGCTGGGTATATTTCTTTAAGAACCTGACGAAGCCAACTTAATCGTTGTTTGGGAGTTTTATGTGAACTGCTCGGAACATGTTAACCATGTCTGCACAGTTCGAAAGAAGAGTTTGGATGAATCCAAAGAGGCCTATGAAGGGCCTACCATTTGCCAGTGTTTGGGGAAAATCCTGAAGCAGAAGACTACTATGACACGTATAGCAGAGAACCACCCATGTGGCAACTGTTCTTTAGAACAATTTGTGTACCCAACAAGGAGGTATTGTGGGTCACGCGGGGGCATAAGTTTCATTCTACATCGCTTACCTTTGAAGGGAAGTGTTGGATCTACTTTATAATAGTCGCATGCTACCTTCCTCAAACACTACTGATGTTAATGGTCCCCGGGCTGCACTGATCTGGTGCTTTATCAATGGCCATGGTTTTGATGTGGCTAAGTTTATTCATGGCGAGATGTTCATTCGCTGTCCTGTGTAGAGGTATGGTTTCTTCTTTCCATCCTTAATCACTCAGTTATGCCGTGAGGCAAGTGTACTGGAAAACAGCGACATGGATTGGAAAGTCAAAAAGGAACAAAAATTCCAGGCTGATAAATTAGTAATTGGGGAGGACCATGTTGGACCTGTTGAGGCAAATAGCAATGAGGCTGATGCACCAAAGATGTTAATGAGGTGCAAGCTGAGGATGTGGCTGTTTCCCCGCCGCACGAGCAGGTTGTTGGGGGAACCTCAGATGACAGATGGGACACAAGAATGAGCGCCTTAGAGAAGGAGATGGCGGGGATGCATACTTCTGTCACAGACTTGGGAGCTCGAGCGGATTCCCTTGCTACACAAAATGCCAACTTTGAGAAGAGATCATGGCATGGCGCGTGCACTTGGCCGATCTTGCCATCTAGACATGGCACTGTCTCCGACACAGACTGACTCTATCAGGGAAGTTTTCTTTACCTTACATTTTTTTTGTGTGACATGGGGACATGCCACCATTTAAAGTGTGGGGTGGGGATATGTTGCATGTATGTATTAATGTATATTAGTTTTCGTTTTCTTTTGTTAGTTTGAGTAGTAGAGATAGAAAAATAATTAAAATAAAATAAAATAAAATAAAATAAAATAAAATTTTAAATTATCAATTTTTCGCGACGATGGATATTATTCGACGGGTTTCTTGAGGGATTAAAGTCGAAAAAAGAAAAAAGAACAAAAGAAATTTATTTTTCTTTATTAGGTAGTGTACTAATTCCCCTTGGTTTTTCTTTGTGCTGCGGTTCTTTTCCAAGGGTTTCGTTTGAATCGGGTGAAGTTAATTTTTTTATTTTTGTTAGAAGTAGGAAACCTTTTGCTATGGTTTGAAATGAAAAAAATATCTCTTGACTTTGTTATGCCTTGAGAACAGTGAGTGCTTTAGTTGTGACGCTTAGGCTCAGTTTTTGACTCTTGTATAAGTACCTTAAATTGTATATTCTTAACTTTGCTTAACTACTTTGACTAGAGTGTCTTGATGAACCAATCTTGAGTGAGTCATGCTCCAAGTGGGTGTGAGATATTTTTGTTATTCTGTGCATTGCATTTGATGTCTAGAAGTTGTCCCGTGTGTTTACAAAGTGAAATAGTAGTTTAGTCAGTCTTGGAAGTGATATAGGCGTTTCTTTATTGAGCCAGATATATGTGTTGTACCCACCAAATTTTTATGTATTTTAGTTGCCCCCTTTGATACTATAACCCTATTTCTTTGGTAACCACATTACAAGCCTTACCCAATTGTTTGAATTGACAATCTATTTGAACCTTGTACCTCTCATGAGCACTTGAATTCGTTATGAACTTTGTCAAAGTTGAAGTGTGGGGTGTTTGGTTTGGATTTTGAGTGGAGCTAATAAAATGAGGAGAAAGGTGCACTAATTTGAAAAAGCAATATCCATTTAAATTGAAAAATAAAGAAAATAAAAAAAATATAGTTGTATTGTGTGTAGATATTCAGTGATAAGTGGTAACTCTTGATGTAATTATGCTTAAATAATTTGGGAGTTGATGTATATTGGTGTGATGGTGGAGTTTTTGTTGGACTTAAGTGTGGGGTTTATTCACTCTTATTTCTAAATGTATCCTACTTGTCCTGCGGCCTACATTACAACCATTTAAAGTCCTATTTGATCCTAGACTGAATGAGCTCGAATTAGTAGAGTAGTACACTATGTGCAAGCCTATCGTTCATCTTTTGTGGCATATGAATGTTGGTTATGAGAGTGAGTGAATTATTTCTATCATGAGTTACTAGTTGCTCTTAACTTTTATTGTGTGTGGAACTACTCTCTTTTGTTGTGTGAGGGCATCTGATTCATGAAGGAAATACAACGTTATTGACCTCTATGTTAGAGAAAGTGAGCTGGTTATAGATAATGCGTGGTGTTGTAGAGTCAAACTTTGAGGTTAAGATGTCACAATATTGTACTTAATCTGTTTCAAAGAGTCTTGGTATGATGAGTCTTGAGTGTTGTTGAAAAATGGCGTATTTAGGTGAAGTGTAGTTAGATTGCTCGGGGACGAGCAATGGTTTAAGTGTGGGGTGTTGATGGCAGACTATAATTGTGTATTTTGGCCCCTATTTACACTCTAATTTGCTGCACTTTACTAATGTTTGAACTTTAAATGGTATTAATTTGCTCTGACTGTGTATTTTATGCTTTGCAGGAGCAATTCCGGGCTACAATGAGTTTAGGGAGCGTTTTTGAACTAATATGGAGTTTTGAAGCCTAAGTAAAAGTTTATGGAGTAATTTGGGATTTGTTCAAGGATCAAATGATGTTCGCGCGCTTGAAAAGAAGAATGATGAAGAGAGCAGAAAGTTGCCCAGATGTGCGGCCGAGCACTGGGCTCGCATGACAAGCAGAAACTGGCCAAAGTGCGCGGCCATATGCGCGGTCACCTACCCAGGTCTGTCCGAAATATTTTCCCAAGGATAAATTTGTAATTTTGGAGGCAACTTCCCTTGACTTATATGAAGCCCAACTCATCTAAAAAGCGGGTATCTTGGATTTTGAGAGCAACTTTTAAGGGAGCTGAAGCACAGAACCAACAGGAAAGCAAGATACGTGATCCAATTCACTCAATACGAAAGTTTGGTTGAATTTGGGAATTGTAATGTCTCCTTGTTCTTCTAATACTCTTGCTATGATCTTTTCTTTATTATAGAGTAATTATCCTCAGAGTTGTTGATGGATGTTGTGAATTGACTATTGTGTTGACTTTTTACTCTATGTTAATTGTCCGACTTTACTGAATGAGTTATTAATTGAATTGCAAGGTTTATTGTAGTTTTACTTTAATTAAAAGAGAAGTCTGCTGCTATTTGCTTTGTACTATCTTAATTGGGTTGATTTTACGCCTCTTCTAGGTAATCGAAAGAGCTTAAGGAGTTATCGATTTACCCAGTTCAGGATAATAACCGAGAGGTGTTCTTTGAAAGATCATTCACTCACTATTTTAATGCATATATTCATAGGGCCTGTTACTAGGTTAGCTAAAGGAATCAAATTTATTCGGAAGAGGAATTGGATTCCCTGAAGTAGCCTGATCATCTGTTGAAATCGAAAGAATCAATAGAAGTTAAGATTGAATTTAGCACAGAGTACCCGGAACAATAGTTGATGACATAACTTGTCATCGCCCTTACCTCTCGCATTGATATTCCATTTTTATTACTAATCATTCGGGTATCATCAGTTTTTACAATTGATAATCTTAGTTTATTCGTAGTCAATAATAATATAAATCAAAAGGTTTATTATCTTGGATAGTGTTAAGCTAAAGAATTAACAGAACATTACTGAAACCAATCCATGTGGAGACGATTTAATACTATACTATCTTTGACTAGTGAGCCTAAGTTTTGTACACCGGTTTTGCACTCGTCAGCAAACACCTTGACAATCCTTACAACAATACCACGTGTCCCAAAACATAACAAGGCAATAAAATGACTTTCACAACATATGCTCATATGCCACAACATTTCCTCAAAACAGCTTCAACACCATAACCACGCATAGCCCTCTGCTCAACGATACTGAGTACAACAACAACCATAACACGAGAATACAACAAGTAAATAACCACAAGAACTTCAGAACACAAAGAAGCGGAAGAACGAAGTAACAAAGAAAGACACAACAGGGAATAATGGTCTCAACAAGAATAGCTCAACAAGGGATAAATAATGTGTAACAATGATTCCACAAAAGTACAATTCGACGATAATAGAGACAACATGAATCAATGACCCCAAATAAGAATACGTCAATAATTAAAGGGATAACAAACTTCAATTAAGGCTAAGCAATTACAGAAGAGATAATAATAATTTCAATTGAGGTTAAGACATTATAGAAGGGATACTAATTACTTTAATTAAGGTTAAGCAATTATGGAAGAAAATGATAACTTCATCTAGGGTTAAGCAATTACAGAAGAGATAATACTAAATTCAATTAGGGTTAAGCAATTACGGAAGAGATAATATGACAATAAAAGAGGCAACAACTTCAGATAAGACATCTAAGAGTTTAATTGGAAATAAGGGTAGAACATGAATCAATTAATTCCAAATAAGACACGTAAGGATGATTTAGTAAATAGAGTATTTAACATGACAAAAAACTTCATATCTAATGAACATAAGAACCTAAGAGACCTAAACGGTCAAATTTCCACAATTAAGCCCGAGTACACGCTTGTCACCTCGCGTACACAACCTTCACATGACACAATTTGCACAAATGACTCAAATCCTAAGGGGTAGTTCCGCCACACAAAGTTAGGCAAGATACTTACCTCAAAGAAGCTACACTGATACTCTAAAATGACTTTCTCGAGTGAAACAACCTCTGGACGGCTCAAATCTAGCCAAAATAACTTTAAATCATAAATAAAACTCATAGGAAATAATTCCGGATAATAAAGCTTCGATCTTTAATAAGAACTAAAAAGTCAACCCCAGATCAGCACCTTGAAACCCAAAAAAATTCACAAATTCCGAACACCCATTCGATAACGAGTCTAACCATACCAAAATTACCGAAATTCCGATACCAAATTTCCCTTTAACTCCTCATTTTATATTTTGAAAGATTTTCCAAAAATTCCCATTTTCTTCCATTCAATTCACTAATTTAATGATGAAAACAATTATGGAATCATGAAATATAATCAATTTCGGATAAAGAACACTTACCCCAATCAAACACGTGAATAACCCTTCAAAAATCGCCCAAATTCTAGGCTCTAGCTCAAAAGATGAAAAATGGACAAAACCCTCAATTTTGGAAATTATATTCTGCTGCCTAGGTTACATAAATCACAATCATGAAGATTTGTATGCGATTGAGAAGAAGAAAAATAACAGCTTCCAATTATGAGCTACGCGAACGCGAGCAGGAAGGTGCGAACGCGGAGAAGAAATATCACTTCCCCACAAAAGGCACTACACGAACACGGAATAGAGAATGCTAACGGGATGCAGCGGTATTCAAACGTTCCCGATCGCGAACCATCCACTGCGAATGCGAATAAGGAAAATGGTCATTCACCAAATAGCCCACGCGATCATCTTTATCTTCGCGATTGTGTAGAAGGACACCAGACACCAAATTCAGCATTCCAAAACATAAGAAAATACCCCGTAGCCCATATGAAGCACACCCGGGCCCCCCAGACCCCATCGAAACATACCAACAAGTCCCGTGCAATACACGGACCTACTCGAGGCTTCAAATCACATCAAATAACATCAAAACTATGAATCACACCTCAAATCAAACTTATGAATTTTTAAATCTTCTAACTTCCAAAACTTATGCCGAAACATATCAAATTAACCCGGAATGACGTTGAATTTTACATGCAAGTCTCGAATGACATAACAGAGCTAATCCAACTTCTGCAATTGCAATCCGAGAACAATATCAATAAAGCCAACTACCGGTGAAACCTCTAAACCTTCCAAAATTTCAACTTTCTAATTTTCCCCCAATATGCATCAAATTATCCTACAGACCTCCGAATCCAAATCTGGACGCACGCATAAGTCTAAAATCACCATACAAATCTATTGGAATCATCAAAACTCCATTTTGGAGTCGTCTACACAAAAGTCAAACTCCGATCAACTCTTACCGCTTAAACTTAAAAAATAAGAATCTTTCTTCCAAATTGATCCAAAATCATCCAAAATCTGAACTCGACCACACACGCAAGTCATAACACATAGTACGAAGCTGCTAGAGACCTTAAGCCACCGAAGAAGACACTAATTCTCAAAATGATAGGTCGGGTCGTTACATTCCCCCTCTCTTAAACAAACATTCGTCCTTGAACGAGAACCATTTTGAAGTCCTCAAATCACTGAATGAACATACCATACATATCCTCGCGGGTGATCCCAAGTCACCCCAATCCACATAGCCTGACAACACCATCCCAATTGAAAATTATTCCTTCCACCCACACTGATAACCTTAGAACCAAATTTCTCACCTTCCGATCGTTCCAAAAGACCCAATTCCCACACTGACACAAGGTATCAACCTCAACCAGCTGCAATTCAATTACAAATACCTCCCTCTCCTAACCGGCCCTTTCTAAAATACTCAAAAAATCCCCTTTTTTGTAAATTCTTTTGAACCTTACANGCACTAGTCAATATCTAATATCACATATACATGTCTTTCTTCCATAACGTAAACCAAGCATTCATCTTAGATTCAATCCTATTCGAGAATCAAGCGTCGAAACATCTATAAGGGTTGGCTTATAGTTATTCAATTACAGATACCTCCCTCTCCTAACCGACCCTTTCTAAAATACTCAAAAAAATCCCTTTTTTGTAAATTCTTTTGAACCTTACCTTTTCTTATTATTCCACCTAGATAAATCTAAATGGACAAATTGATTAGGCCGAATAATTCCATATGTATAGAAATATAATTATTTGATTGATCTAGGTTCATGCAATTCATTAATAAAAATGAATAATTTATTTATTAATTATTAATATGTTGGTCAATCGTAAAATAAAATCATTTGAAAGGGAAATCGTTTCATCCTTTTTTATTTTACTTAAACAACTCATGCCTACACCCACCAGGTACAACTACACGATGTAACACATCACACATATGCCCACAACCACATCTCTGATACCAATAGCTGCCTAAAATCAAATCCAACATCGACAATTAACCTCATATCTGCTAGGACCCTGTCCCAAACCTTCACAACTGAAAACGATGTAAGTCACATCTAACGCCACCTGGTCACATACCTCGCAAGCTAAAACCCAGTAAGTACAATACGAATATGATTGAATATACATGGAAACACATACAAGAACTACCAAACAAGCCCGACATGAACAAGTCTCTATCAGTAGCATACTACAAATTAGTTCCACAAGGGAGAATCAAAGTAAATCACAAGGATCTCATCCTAATATAACTTCATCGCGGCACGCTACCCGGTCCAAACATAAGAAACCTCATGAAAACGCGAGGATCCCATCCTCAGCTCTGAATCATAAGTAGAATACACATTATACCAACTAAAACCTTCCACTAATTCGATTTCTGCTAGCAAGGTCATAACACATGCTGAACTCCCACATCGGCAGAGCATCTAATTCACAAATCGTAATGAACCACCCAGAAATCACATCAAAACCTACCATAATGGGTAACAGAAAGTCACTTCTAGTCCCATAGCTCTCAAGAGTGAACAAACAAAATGACAGACACGGGCCACCGCTATAGAATTTTCCAACAGGGGTAAGCACATAAGTAGAGTACAAAATCACGAAACTCACCCATATGTGAAGCAAGATAAGAGGATTCACCCCGATAAGCAGAACCAACTCAAAATAAGAGTGATGCCCCTCTATAACAATCGAAACCATACCTATAACGACATCATTAGGTGCAACGGCCTCAGTCCCACCATAGAAAGCATATCAAGGGGCCGGGCCTCCCCTTCTTAGGTTCCCTCTACCCGCCTGACCTACACCCCTAGCTGGCGGTGCAGGGATCTCAGCAGTTGAACGATAACTCATAGCCTGAATACCCTGCTGTGAAACATCTGTCCAGAGTCTGGGACAATCTATCACCATGTGGCTGGTATCTCCACACATAAAGCAACCCCTCCGCTGGCGTGGCTACGGAAGCAATCCTGTACGGGCCTCTAACACCCATGGATATTTGAAGCATCGCGTGAAGCCTAAAGTGAAACTGAACTAGATGACCCAAAAAAACCTCTACTATGGCGTACCTTGCCTCCAAAATAGAGTCCAATAGATTTCTTTGGTCTACGAGGCCTCTTAGCCTCCTTGATCTCTCCCTTCTGATTGCACACACCCTCTAATCTGCGAGTGATCTCTACTAGTTGCTGGAAAAAAACATCCATCTCCACCTCCCGAGCCATGCCGAACCAGATACCATCACTAAGTGTTACGACCCTATTAAGGATCATGACTATGTCACGACCCAAAATTCAGCTAGTCGTGATGCCACCTAACCCAAACCGCTAGGTTAGTCAATTAACAACGATCCAATTCTAATGTAATTTAATAAGAAAATTAAGTAAAAGAAAATATCTAAATCCTATACATTTCCCAAGGACTGGTAGTACAAAATATGATATGCTAAGATTAGAATCTACAAAGCTGGTATGAAACAAATACATGATCTATTTGAAATGTAAATAAACAGATTTTTTATAAATCTAAGGATATCATGAACAAGAGGCAGCTACAACCGGAACGCAGGTACATCTTCAATTCCAGCTCCCATCGCTAACAACAACATCAACATCCAACGTCTGCACGCAAGGTGCAGAAGTGTAGCATGAGTACAACTGACCCCATGTACTCAATAAGTAACAACCTAACCTTAGGTTGAAAGTAGAGACGAGCTAGAACAAAGGCCAGGTCCAACGAGCAATAGCCAACGACAATTCATAACAACGTAAAGCAAGTAATAAAGGAAGTAATTCAGAGATGAAATGGTTAGCTTATTCATAGTTTCCCGAAACATAGTTCCGCCTTCCAAGTATCTCAATGAAAACCCAAATCCTTTACCAAAATCATCGAAAAATATGAGTAAGTTTGAAAACACTATTTTTCCCCAAAAAATAAAATATAAATAAGATGTTCCATTTTTCTTTCCAAATAACCAGTGTAACATATATCACTATGCCCGTATGTCAATATGTGTGAGAAGTCATGAATGACGTGATACCGTACAACATGAGGAAAATACATCTCTATGCCTATATGTCAAGTGTGCATATCAAATGCGATGCAACTCAGTGGTAAAACCATATGCATACTCTTAGAGTATTAAGTGACTTAGTCCTCCAAGTCACTCAGTCCTCCCATTCACTCATTCCTCCCAGTCACTCAGTCCTCACAACCACTCAGTCCTCACAATCACTGAGTCCTCCCAATCAGTCGGCACTCGCACTCAATAGGTACCTGTGCTCACTAGGGGTGTGTACAGACTCTAGAGGGGCTCCTTCAGCCCAGGCGCTATATCAAGCCAATCATGGCATAAAATCAATGAAACATGCTGCAGCGTACAACCCGATCCCATAAATATCCTCACAATCAGGCCCTCGACCGCACTCAGTCATAAATCTCTCCAGTCTCTCGGGCTCTCAATGACATGAACAATCAGCCCAAAAATAATGATGTGATGAATCAATAAATAGTAACAGAGATTGAGATATCATATGCATATAAATGTGTATGACTGAGTATGTAATGCAAGGAAAGCAGATAGATCAACAGCAGAAATGACCTCGGTCGGTCTCAATAGAATAAATAAGTAGCGTAGACATGGTTTCTAACATGGATCACATATCAAGAGCTCAGGTACTTAGAAATTTCATGGTTACATGTAAGGTATGGTAACTACACAAGCAACATAGAAATAACAGAGTCATAATTCACACGGTGCACGCGCACACACTCGTCACCTAGCATGTGCACCTCAACACAAGCACATAACATGTAATTAGGGGTTTCATACCCTCAGCACTAAGTTTAGAAGTGTTACTTACCTCGAACAAGCCAATTCCAATATCGAGCAAGCCAAGCGATGCTCCAAAAATGCCAACTCGCGCGTACCGACCTCCGTACGACTCAAAAGTAACCAAAAGCAACTCAAATACATCAGATAATGCCAATGGAAACAAACCTATCGATAAATGTTGAATCTTTAATCAAAAGTCCAAAATTGGCTAAAAAGTCAAAATCCGGGCCCGCACTTCGGAACCAAAAATAACTCACAAAATCTGACAACACATTCAATTACGAGTTCAACGATACTAGTTTCACTCTAATACGCCTCCAAATTGGTATTCAAAATTCAAAAATTCACATTATAAAACTTTAGGCTAAAACACTCAATTTCTCTTTTGGAACCCTCAATCAAATGCCGAAAATGAAGATAGATTCATGATATAAAATCAAAAATGAGTAAAGAACACTTACCCCAGTCCACATGGTGCAAAATTTCTCCAAGAATCGCCTCAATTCGAGCTCCACATCTCAAAATATGATAAAAGAACCAAAGCCCAAATATATCAAATTATACCAAAGGAAATAAACCCATCGATAAATGTTGAATCTTTAATCAAAAGCCCAAAATTGGATAACAAGTCAAAACCTGGGCCCACACCTATGAACCTGACAAAATACACAAAATCCGCTAACATTCAATTACGAGTCCAACCATACTAGTTTCACTCTAATCCGCCTCCACATCGATGTTCAAGACTCAAAAATTCACATTGTGAAATTTAGGCTAAAACCCACAATTTCTTTTTTGGAACCCTCAATCAAATGCCGACAATGAAGATCGATTCGTGATATAAAATAAAAAATGAGTAAAGCACACTTACCCAAGTCCACATGGTGAAAATTTATCCAAAAAAGCCTCAATCCTAGCTCCACATCTCAAAATATGATAAAAGAACCAAAGCCTCGATTTATAGCATTCTGCCCAGTATTTTCGCATTTGCGAACCAATTTTCGCTTCTGCGGACACATACATGCGGCCAAGTCTTCGCTTCTGAGAACAAATAAACTCAACATCCATCACTTATGCGAAACATCACTTCGTACATGCATGCATGCAGGTGCGGTTCTACCATCACACCTGCGCCAAACCTCGCTCCTGCGCTCCATGGCATCGCTTTCGCGCTTTCGCAGGTGCGGTCCATTTCTCGCATATGCGGAGACCTTATCCTAGGTCCACCTCCACTCTTGTGACTCTTCTACCACTTTTGCGGCTCCGCACCTGTGCCCATAACTCCGTAGGTGCGGTCACACCAGAACCAACAGCAACCAGCCATGAGAACATGAAGAAAAATTATCTGAAATCAATCTGAAACACACCCGAGCCCCTCGGGACCCCGTCCAAGCATACCAACAAGTCCAATAACATAACATGGACCTACTCGAGTCCCCAAATCATGTATAACAACATAGAAAGGATGAATCACACCTCTATTCAAACTTGATAAACTTGAATTTTTCAACTTCCATAACTCGCACCGAAACATAGTAAACCAACCCAGAATGAACCCAAATTTTGCACACAAGTTCCAAATGACATGACTACGCTGTTCCAATTTCCGGAACCCCAATCCGAACCCGATATCAAAAAGTCAACTCCTGGTCAAACTTTCCAAAAAATCTAACTTCCGCCATTTCAATCCAAATTCAACTACGGACCTCCAAATCACAATCTGGACGCGCTCCTAAGTGAAATCACCCAACAGAGCTAACGGAACCATCAAAACTCCAATCCGATGTCAAATACTAAAAAGTCAAACTTGGTCAATTCTTCCAATTTAAAGCTTCTTAGTTGAGAATCATTCTTCCAATTCGATTCCGAATAACCTGAAAACCAAAATCGACGATTCACTCAAGTCAAAATACATAAAACGATTCTACTCATGACTTATAATAGATGAATGGGATGGGAATGCTCAAAATGACCGGTCGAGCCGTTACATCCTCCCCCACTTAAACATACCTTCGTCCTCGAACGTGCTAAGAGTTGTTCCAAAAGCCATCAAACTGCCGTGTAACCTTACCGTGCACATACCCGGGGGTGATCCCACGTCATCCTATTCCATATAGGCCTGACAACACAAGATAACTGAAGATCATTACTTCAACCTTAGCCCATAAGCCTTAGAATCTAATTTCCATCATTCGAAATCCTATAAGATCAGAATCTTGCATCTACACACTGTATAAGTATGAACAAGCGGTATCAAGCCGTAATCATAACCCAAGATGTAATCACATGATATACCACATAACTAATACCCATTGCAAAATTTCCGATCACAGTAGCTGCTCAAGACAACCCAATTTCGGTAATAAACCTCATATCAACTAAAATCTTGTTCTGAACCTTTAAACACTGCCAATGATGAAAGTATCACGCAGAAAATCGTAACCATTTATCAGACCAACAAGTCATGGAACTCTCCCTTTTTCGACAAGAACTATAGCCAATTTCTAAGCCGACTTTCGATATTATCCTCCATACATGTTGTAATAAAATACGATAGCACCCATCCTAGATCCGAAAACATCATCTTATCAAATACCAACTACTCTACTGACATGCAACACCAATACTACCTAGAGCCACAAACCGTGCAATCCATGCACCCATACGCGATAATTCAAATGTACTCAAACATGAAAAATGACTCAAACGAGGGAACCGTCCCGCAAGATCAACAAATACCGCCACAACACAATGCTAAATCCCATCACACACCATAGAACCATAACACACGAATATAACACCAATAGATCGTATCTCAACATAACTCCGATGTAATGTGTGACCCTATCAAACCACTGGTCCGTATGAAATATCTCAGCACTATACTCAAAATCAAAACCACACGTAATTCGACATCTAGTACCCAAGTGCATGACCATAAACATGGAGGAACAAGTAACAAAATACCATAGATCTAAAAGAACATCACTCAATGCGCAATCAGTCGTGCATTAATCAAATACCCATATCCCTCAAATTCCGCTATAACGCCCCAACAAAACCACACTATGGTTGTATATAACCAACGAATCTCAACCCTTCGTAGTATGGAAGAAAAACATATAAAACATATCCAAATGTTAGTGCTCGATTAACCAGGCTAGTACTGCAATACGAATGAAGCATCCGCAAGTCAAAATACAATGCGCCTTCTAAAATGCGCACCCTTCTCCGAAAATTACAAGTAGTAATATCATTCATCTAGTCATCTAAAACCGTCCATGTTGTCTAAGAATTCATGACATTCCCTTCAAAACTAAACTGTGACTTTGCACCTGCAAATCTCAATCCCGCACAACACACCACACCTATCATTCCATCATATGAAAAGTACGAGGATCTCATAATCCACTCCGAGTCCCAAGTAGAATACATATCCGATAAGTTAGAAACCTTCCATTTGATCCCATCAAGTAGGAAATCACAATACTCAACATGCTCCTCTCCCCAGTAGGAAATATCCACCTCGAACCGTGATAGAAATCATAGAGAACTCGTTGGAAATCCATTTGCACATAACCAAACCATCAGAACTAAATCTATCTAACTCTACCAAGCCATGCGGGTCACCAAAACTCAACAACATTTCCTCGAATCACCTGTAGGGACTCACCACATCATACGTACCCAAAGAACCAATCATATCCATTACCATGCTGATACAACTTACTACCAAGCTATCCTATTTCTCCGAGTTCCTTCCAAATTTCCTTCAAATTGATACTTCTTCTTGCTAGAACACCACGATCCTTAACCAAAACTCACCCCACGAACTCTAGCATAAAACCACCCTGTCCTAAGTCCCATAAGTCGTTGAATTCTCTCTCCAGCACTCCAAAAGTACCACAACCAAGATACCCACTCTGAAGAGACCTTATGCGAATCTAAAGTTGTTTCCTTCACCTTTCTGATACTGAAATGTATAATCCATAAGGATATAGAAATATTGCGAGTCTCGACACTATCTGATGCAAATATCATATCCTAGCCATATATCAAATCCCGACTTCTCAATTGCTACATACAAATCTTTAATCCATTAGAACCATTCTCGAGAGTCATCCACCCTACTCAAATGTCAATCGCACCGCCCCAAACGGTCCAAACGACTTGAGCCCATTAGCACGATGACACCCAAAGAAGTAACCCAACCTTAACGCAACCAAGCGAATTCCTACTCCATGCACACCACATCCTTCACGGATAACCACTCTATCATTCCATGATTCCCATATACCCATCGAGTGTAATACAACCCATATCCAGAAATTCCCTTACTCGAGTCATTCTCAATATCAACCTCTACAAGTCATAACTGATTCACCAGTATACCTCAAATCGAAACCAATACAACACATAACCGTGAAATTAACTCGTCGATAGCAGAATCCCCCACTTGGCTTAATGCCATGTAATAGAACACTTGATTACTTAAAATAACCATACCCCATTACTGCCATAATACCATGGTGAGATAAAACTAAATCCTTCATAAGCTCATGTAACACAACCCATCTAATACCTCAAATCATCTGCAAATCTCGCATTCATCCTCGTGACTCATGTCAACTATTACAACCAATCCAAACTCAAAGCGCACCAATATAACCCACTGGTAGAAAAAAAAGCCTCCACAAAACATCATAAGGATCACACATCTGTAGATTACCTCACAGGTTATAACCCACATATTTAGCCTCAACTAACATCTCTTTATACCCTCTCACAGTCACAACTACTATGCAATCACTTAATCTTCCTAAGTCTGAACTCACCAACAAGGCATGAGAACCAAGTTCACTCCACAATTAAACAACATGAAAGGTTCTTTCGACACACATATAACTCGAGCCAATACATCAAATCAAGACGAAAATGAAGCACCCAATTTACATCTCAATCAAACTTTTTCGTCACATTCAAACAAGTTGTACTCTTTTTGCACTCACATCATACTCGTTATATAGTCATCCAACTACTCATCAAGCCATAATTTCCACTAATAGGAACACTATCGGACCTATATGTCCAAAATCACGAGCTCATACAATCGAAATCTCTATGCTCAAGCTATAGTAAAAAATTTGGCCTCAAGTCCTCCAGACTGGCCCATCATCAGCACACTGAATTCACATGTCGCACCTCATCTATGGAATCAGAAGCCGTCGATGCACCGCTGATATCGAGCGCTCATGCGCGCATATGAATGCATGGAAGAAATTCAAAGAGTTACGCTTCAAAAAGAATCAATGCCACACGATAAGGAAAGAAAGATGGTAAGTATATCCTAAATGTCATGTAGCCTCTCGAAGATAGGTGTGGATGTCATCATACCGATTCACAAGACTTCACTAGACACTTGCTCATGACTTGTAGAACCTATGAACCTAGTGCTCTGATACCAACTTGTCACGACCCAAAATTCAACTAGTCATGATGGCACCTAACCAACCCGCTAGGTAAGCCAATTAAAAATTATCCAATTCCAATGTAGTTTAATAAGACAATTAAGTAAAAGAAAATATCTAAATCCTATACATTTCACAAGGACTAGTAGTACAAATCATGATCTTTTAAAATTAGAATTTACAAAGCTGGTATGAAACAAATACATCATCTGTTCAAAATGTATATAAATAGATTTTTATAAATCTAAGTCTACCATGAACAAAAGGCAGCTACAACCGGAACAAAGGTACATCTTCAATTCCAGCTCCCATCGATCACAACAACATCCGCATCCAACATCTGCACACAAGGTGCAGAAGTGTAGTATGAGTACATCCGACCCCATGTACTCAATAAGTAACAAACCTAACCTTATATTGAAAGTAGTGACGAGCTAGAACAAAAGTCAAGTCCAACAGCAATAGAACAACAGTTCATAACAACGTAAAGCAAGTAATAAAGGAATTAATTCAGAGATGAAATGCTCAGCTTATTCATAGTTTCCCGAAAAAAGTTCCGCCTTCCAAGTATCTTAATGAAAACCCAAATCCTTTACCAAAATCGTCGAAAAATATGTGTAAGTTTGAAAACAATTTTTCCCAAAAAAAAAAAAAAAAAAAATCCTTTCAGCAATAAATAAGATGTTCCATTTTTCTTTCCTGATAGCCAGAGTAACATGTATCACTATACCCATATGTCAATATGTGTGAGACGTCATGAATGACGTGATACTGTACAACATAAGGAAAATACATCTCTATGCATGTATGTCAAGTGTTCATATCAAATGCCATGCAACTCAGTGATAAAACCATATGCATACTCTCAGAGTATCAATTGACTCAGTCCTCCAAGTCACGCAGTCCTCCCAGTAACTTAGTCCTCCCAGCCACTCAGTCCTCATAGTCACTCAGTCCTCCCAATCACTCGGCACTCGACATTCGCACTCAGTAGGTACATGCGCTCACTAGGGGTGTGTACAGACTACGGAGGGGCTCCTTCAGCCCAAGCACTATATCAAGCAAATCATGGCATAAAATCAATGAAACATGTTATGTCGTGCAACCCGATATCGTAAATATCCTCACAATCAGTCCCTCGGCCTCACTCAGTCATCAATCTCCCAGTCTCTCGGGCTCTCAATGACATGAACAATCAGCCCAAAACTAATGATGTGATGTATCAATAAATAGTAACATAGACTGAGATATGATATGCATATGAATGCGTATGACTGAGTATGTAATGTAATGAAAGCAGATAGATTAACAACATAAATGACCTTGGTGGGTCTCAACAGAATAAACTCGTAGCCTAGACATGATTTCTAACATGGATCACAACTCAAGAGCTCAGGTACATAGAAATTTCATGGTTATAGATAAGGTCCGGTAACTACATAGTACTACAGAAATAGCGGAGTCATGATTCACATGGTGCACGTGCACATGCCTGTCACCTAGCATGTGCGCTCCTCAACACCAAGCACATAAGATGTAATTTGGGGTTTAATACCCTCAGCACTAAGTTTAGAAGTGTTACTTACCTCGAACAAGCCAATTCCATTATCGATCAAGCCAAGTGATGCTCGAAAATGCCAACTCGCGCGTACCAGCCTTCGAACGGCTCAAAACTATCAAAAAGCAACTCAAATATATCAAATAATGCCAAAGGAAACAAACCCATCGATAAATGTTGAATCTTTAATCAAAATACCAAAATCGGATAAAAAGTCAAAACTCGGGTGCACACCTCGGAACCCTACAAAACTAACAAAATTCGACTACCCATTCAATTACGAGTCCAACCATACTAGTTTCACTCTAATCCGCCTCAAAATCAATGTTCAAAACTCAGAAATTCACATTATGAAACTTTAGGCTAAAACCCTCAATTTCCCTTTTGGAACCGTCAATCAAATGCCGACAATGAAGATAGATTCGTGATATAAAATCAAAAACTGAGTAAAGAACACTTACCCTAGACCACATGAAGAAAATTGCTCCAAGAATCGCCTTAATCCGAGCTCCACATCTCAAAATATGATAAGAGAACCAAAGCCTCGATTTATAGCATTCTGCCTAGCATTTTCGTATTTGCACCAATTTCCACTTATGTGGACATCAATTCGCACCTGCACGCACGCAGGTACGGTTCTACCATCGCACCTGCGCCAAACCTTGCTCCTGCGCTGCATGGCACCGTTTCCGCGCTTTCTCATGTGCGATTTATTTCTCGCATATGAGGAGACCTTATCCCAGGTCCATCTCTGCTCCTACGACTCTTATACCTCTTTTGCGGCTCCGTACCTTTGCCCATAACTCCGCAGGTGCGGTCACACCAGAACCAACAACAATCAGCCATGAGAACATGAAGAAAACTGATCTGAAATCAACCTGAAACACACCCAAGCCCCTCGGGACCCCGTCCAAGCATACCAACAAGTCCAATAACATAACACGAACCTACGCGAGGCCTCAAATCACGTATACCAACACCGAAATGATGAATTGCACCTCAATTCAAACTTGATTAACTTTAATTTTTTAATTTCCATAACTTGTGCCGAAACATAGCAAACCAATTCAGAATTAACCCAAAATTTGCACACAAGTCCCAAATGACATGACAAAGCTATTCCAATTTTTGTAAATACAATCCGAACTCGATATCAAAATGTCCACTCCCAGTCAAACTTTCCAAAAAATCCAACTTCCACCATTTCAAGCCAAATTTAACTACAGACCTCCAAATCAGAATCCGGACGCGTTCCTAAGTCTGAAATCACCCAATGGAGCTAACGGAACCATCAAAACTCCAATCCGATATCAAATACTAAAAAGTCAAACTTGATCAACTCTTCTTATTTAAAGCTTCCTAGTTGAGAATCATTCTTCCAATTCGATTCCGAATAACCTGAAAATTAAAACCGGCGATTCAAACAAGTCAAAATACATTAAATGATGCTACTCAATACTTTGAATAGTTGAACGAGATGGAAATGCTGAAAATGATCGATTGGGTTGTTACAGACCGACACTTAGGAGCAAGTGGCCCCAAGTAAGCCTCATCGGTATTTCAAAGAAAATCAGACAGAGTTTCCCCTATTTTTGGGCTATCTAAAAAAAAATTCATGTCTCAAAATCAACAACCAACCATCCTAATAATAAATCAAAACAAGTCTCCACAATTAATGATCAGCCACTAACAACCAGGAATACTAATTTATCTCCAAATTCGATAGGAAAGTGCAATACTCAATGTAATTCTATAATAACAAAAGGACAGTCATGATACTAAAATAATGACTATGGAGATACTCTAAGAGTTCAAATAAAAGACCATAAAAATAAATAAAATCTCCGCCCACGCGAACAAGTGCGAGGCACACCAAGAATTATCAACATGTGCACTCTAATTAATGAAATTCTTGCCTGCGTCAACTGATGTCCCTGTAATAAAAGTAGCGGGGAGTGATTCAGTAGCTCAGTGAGAACTAAAACTTAACCACACCCGTTTTTAATTGGGGAAAAGTCAGAAAACATGCTAGTATATTAAACAGAAAATATCATAAGAATGCCCTTTCAGAAACAATAAACAAATTTTAGTCTCATCATGTTTTCTTGTAATATAATACAATTGACAATTAAATAATATGCTTGGTAGACACCGTATAATATCAATATTCATATTTGGGAGGTTTCAATAAACAGATCATGTAATCAGTATAAATGTGGACTTCTTCACAAGAAGTCATATGTAACGGTAGTCCCTACTCGAGGAAAAACACTAGCGATATGATAATTTTTCCTTCCCACTAGCGAGGATTGTAATGGTAGTCGGTAAATACAAGGTGCACCATATCTAGCAAACCCTCTATTAGCTACGAGATCCTTCAAGTCCTACTCCCATTTATACTTGTCTCTGTAATCTGTATATACTCATAGAAGAATATTAACACTATATATGACATTTCGGTTCTTATCAAATCATGTAATTTTATTTCGATAGCAGTAAATTCAAGTAACGTAAAACATATCTAGTTACAACAAGAATATTTAAAACAAAGGTAATCATCTCAAATAACTATTTCGGTATCATATCGGGTAAAAAACCTGTCCCACATGCAACTCAAAATAATAAGTAACACATTCATATAAAAATCATGAAAACACAAACTGCAGTAAGATTACTACTCACAGTACTCGTGTCAAATACCAAACTCGTCACCTCGAGCGATCCGTACGACTTTCTTCAATCAATCTATAATCACATCAATATCGATCTCATGTTAGTTTCCTTGTTTAGGCTAATTCATAGGTAATTTAGAATTCCCAACCTTTAGAGTTTCATATTTGGCTCTTAATTCGTTGAATTATAATAACCCAATAAATCCCTCATATTCTACTTGAAATATCAAGACCCAGTTTAGTATCCCAACTCACTACTATCAAACTCCATTGCAATTTTTTTGCAATATCACTAATATTAGTAGCAATCATATTTGATTACCAATCACTAACGAAACGAAAATGTTTTTGAAGGTACCTTTTCTTATTGGCATATACAAAATATATAAGTTTATAACCCCAAACCTATAGTACCAATTCATGAAAAATTCCATGAACTCCACTATTTTATTAATATTAATTCTTCAACTATTTCTTAACCCCAACTCTATATCCATGAAATTTATGGATCAAATCTATGAATTAAGTTCAAAAATTTACCTTCTTCGTCTCCCTCTTCCTCTTCCTCTTCCTCTCCCTCTTCCTCTTTCTCTTCTTCTTCTTCTTCTTCTTCTTCTTCTTCTTCTTCTTCTTCTTCTTCTTCTCTGTTTAGATAGTTTCTCTTCGTTGAATTTTCCTGGTGCTCTTTTTCTTCTTCTTCTTCTTCTTCTTCTTCTTCTTCTTATTCTTCTTCTCTGTTTAGATAGTTTCTCTTCGTTGAATTTTCCTGGTGCTCTTCAATTGAAGAAATGTATAAATCTCACGTTTTCCTTTGTTCTCAAAAGTGGGTGCCAAGCTTTTCACCAAATTTTCCTTAACTTATTGTTGCCCGTGAGTTTTCCCACTGTTTCCTTAACTTATTGTTGCCCGTGAGTTTTCCCACTGTTAGAATCCTTCTACTACCCAAAGCTCTCTTTTTATTTTCTTTTGTGTTTTCCTTGAGTCTTTCCCCTTCCCTTAATCCCTTATTTGTTTTTCCTTTTTGCCAGATTGTAGTATGGTGGGATTCAACCCTTTTTTTGTGTATCTTCTTTTTTTATTGGATAAATGACTAATATGTCCTTGTTTGAAATTTATGTGCTATTACATCCACCCAACCTTATATAATTTGGTCCCCGAAGTTAACTCAAGCACGTACCTGTAGAATCAAATAAATGAGGATATTTGACGTACATATCATCTTTCATTTCCCAAGTATCTTTTTCAACGATATGATTTCTCCATAGGACTTTCACGAACACAATTTCTTTTGACCGTAGATTCCTTACTTACCTATCAATAATAGCCATCGGCTCTTTATCGTAAGGCAACTTCTCATCAAGCGATATAGTCGGTGCTTCAAGCACTTGAGAGGAGTCATATATATATATATATATATATATATATATATATATATATATATATATATATATATATATATATATATATATCTTTTCTAAGCATAGAGAGATGAAAAACTGGATGAATAAACGATAAGTCATGAGGAATTACCAAACGATAAGCCACAACTCCGACTCGGTCCTATAAATCTTGGGCTCAACTTGCCTCTTTACCCAAACTACATCACACCTTTCACGGAGGAGACTCGTAGGAACACTTTATCCCCAATTGTGAATACTAAATCTCATCTTCTCTTATCTGCATACGAATTTTGTCTGCTTTGAGCTGCAAGCATTCTCTGCCTGATTAATTGGACCTTGTTAATAGCTTCTCGTACTAAGTCGGGTCCCAATAAGTTAGTCTCACCAGCTTCAAACCATCCGATAGCAGAATGACATCTTCGGCCATATAATGCTTCATGGTGCCATTTGGATGCTGGACTGGAAGCTATTATTGTAAGAAAATTCAGCTAAAAGTAGATAAGCATCCGAGCTACCTCCAAACTCAGGAATACAAGCTCTCAACATATCCTCCTAGATCTGTATAGTACATTTTGACTGCCCGTCTGTCTGTGGATGAAATGCAGAACTAAGATCTTGATGAGCGCAAAATCGGTGTATAAACTTAGGCTCGCTAGTTGAACATAGTAATTACAATATCGTATCCACATGGATTGGAGTTAATAAGTTATTATAGTAGTTTGTAGCTATATTGCTATCCAAGATGATCAACAATTGAGATTTACGTGATTTAAAACTAAAATTAACTAAGAGTCTAAACTATTGGCTAATGACAATCGTGTTGGCCCAAGAAATTGAATGGTTTTGAATATTGACAAAGGAACTCAAAGTTGAACCAGCTCCATCACTAGTGACATAGACAAATGCAGAGTTAAAGGCACGTGAGGTGCACATGCAGGAGATAAAAGAAATATGCGAATTAAAGAGATATCTCCTGATCGAAAAAATTAAAAAATAATAAGGAGAAGGACTCCTTATTCAGTAAGAACAGAATCAAAGATAAGGAAGGATTCGAGGAGTTGAGATTAACTAGAACTTTCCACCAAGGAAGAGTAACATTAGAACTCTAGTAAATCTCTCGTCTACTAATCCTATATATTGCAGGTTGTTCTTATTGTACAGAGTCGCACAAAAGCAGAATCAAAACAAGAATTGAGAGCAAAATTAGCAAGGTAATTTCGTAAGCAGTTCCTGTGAGATTTAAGTGTGCCACTATGAAGCTACTTGGACCAGCTAGAAGAACCAGCTCCAACTGTTGTCTTTTAGTCTAGTTAAATTATAGTAGGGATTTCAATTTGTACCTTTATAGCTTTATCTAGAAGCATTTGTAATAGGTACTGAGTGTTCAAGTTATAGGTAACTTGGAGTTTGTCGCAAATAGCTGGAGGCTAGTTCGCCACAAAGGGACTAGAGTTAATCCTAGGCTTACAAAGAGTTTTTTTAAATGCTATTTTTGGCTCAGTGTTTTTAATGGAATGTTTGGGAAAATCCTACTGGAAAGTAGGTCGTGGTTTTTCACCTTTTGAGCCAGATGTTTTTCACGTAAAATCCTTGTGTTCTTTATTTTTTGTATTTATTATTCCGCAAAAAGTATAGGTTGGAATACATAGAAGAACTTGGTCCTTCTATAACTAGTGCACGCGAAAATCGGACACCACAAAAATCATCCCCCCTCTTGTGTGGTATTGACGTTTCAGAACATCAATTGGTATCAGAGCGGCTTATCCTTGAATAGGCTAACACCTTAGGAAAAGATCAAGATGAGTGGAATACCTGGGATTTGGGAAGGACAATCAACCGCTAAGCCTCCACTCTTCAATGGGCAGTACTACTCCTGGTGGAAGAACATGGGAGATCATATAATTGGTGAAGACTATGAGCTATGAGACATAATTACTGATGGTCCTATGGCCACCATGAAGAAGAATGCTGAAGGAGTAGACGTGTCAAAGGCAAGAGCTAACTGCACTGCTGAGGATTTGAGAAAGTGGGAGAAGAATGCTAAGGCCAAGAAGTGGCTTGTGTGTGGACTTGGTCCTGATGAGTACATCAGAATTCAAAGCTGCACTACTGCTAAAGAAATTTGGGACACTATGCAAGTGTCTCATGAAGGAACTGCTCAAGTGAAGAGATCCAGAGGTACTCTAAATATTCTCAATATGAGAATTTCTCTATGAAGGAAGGAGAGACCATTCAAGAGATGTACACAAGGTTCCCGAATGAGGGCTGCTACAAATGTGGGAAAATTTATCATCACATCAAGAACTAACCTCAGTGGGAAGTTGAATGGAAAAAGGAAAGGTCTAAACGAAGGAACCGGAAGAAGGAACAAGTTCATCCCAAGAAAAACAAAGTATCAACAAAGGCTATGGTAGCTGCTTGGGGAGAAAGTTCAGATGATGAGTCAGATGATGAAGATGAAGATGAACAAGCACATATGGCAATTGGTGAATCAGATGAGGAAGAGGTAAGTATATTCCATCTCAAAGACAAGATTAAATTTCTATCCAAAGAAAAACTCTCTGAATTACTACTAGACTTTATTGATGAATCTGAAGTAATTAATAAGGAAAAGGAGCAGCTTTCTAAGGAGTGTGTAATTTTAAAAGCAAAGTTAAAAACCTGGAACTCAAAGTAAGTGAGACTGTAAGTGAAAACACTGCTCTGAAGAACTAGGTTCATCCACTTGAGACAAATGTCCTAGAGTTAAAATCTGAAAATCTAAAACTGAAACTAGTAACCAGTAAGAAGATATCTGACAACTCTCAACTCACCTTAGAAGAAAATGTAGGTAAACTAAAAGATGATTTGTATATGAAGGATGAACAAATAAGAATGTTGAAGGAGGAACTTGGTAAGGTCAAGCATGAACTAGACATAACTTGTAAATGGAATAGATCCTCTAATTCCTTGACATGGCTACAAGAACATCATAGTAGCAATAAGAGAGGACTTGGCTTTGGAAATCAGCTGCCTAAATGGGATCCTAAAAGCAAGTACCTCACTCTTCCTGAGAAAAAAATTTGTACCCATTGTGGTAAGACTGGTCACTACAAAAGTGAATTCAATGCAAAAGAGCAGGCCAGTCAAAAGAATAAAAGTTTTTGAGGGAAGAAGTGGTTACCAAATTGGGCTAAAAAGAATTTAATTCATCCTTTTGCTTATAGAAAGGGACCCAAACTAGTTTGAGTTCCTAAGGCTAACCCTAATTTTATTTTGTAGATTCTAGTGAAAGGAAGTAGCCAAATATGGTACATGGATAGTGGCTGCTCAAAACACATGACTGGTAACAAGGACCAGTTCCTTTCACTTGAGGACCTCAAAGGAGGAAATGTCTCCTTTAGAAATGGAAAGAAAGGTGAAATCATTGGGGTTGGTAAGATAGGGTAAGGATGGAACTCGTTCCATTGAGAATGTCTATCTAATAGATGGCTTGAAATATAGCCCAATCAGTGAGTCACAACTGTGTGACTGAGGTAACTTGGTAGCATTCACCTCTACAAAATGTTTTGTAATAAATCATATCACTGACAAGATTGTTTTGCAGGGAAAAAGAGTTAACAATATATACATCATAGATTTGTCCACACTTTCACAAAATGAATTAACATGCTTAAGTGTGCTGGACATTGATCCCCTCCTTTGGCATAAGAGACTTGGACATGCAAGTCTGAGTCAACTTAACAAACTAGTCTCTAGGGACTTAGTGATAGGTCTGCCTAACATTAAGTTCAAGGAAGAAAAATTCGGTGAGGCTTGTGCAAGGGGGAAGCAGGTAAGATCCTCTTTCAAAAGAAAGAAAGTGGTAAGCACCACCAGATCGATGGAACTGGTCCATATGGATCTTTGTGGTCCTATGAGAACCCTAAGCAGAGGTGGTAAGAGATATGTGATGGTGCTTGTTGATGACTATTCTAGATTTACCTGGACATTGTTTCTAACATCTAAAGATGAGGCATTTGACATGTTTACTTCCTTTGTTTGAAAAATTCAAAAGCAATTAGGAAATCAACTTGCATCAATTACGTCTGATCATGACACTGAATTTGAAAATGCTCAATCTTCTAAATTTTGTGATGAGCATGGCATAGATCACAACTTCTCTGCTCCTAGAACTCCACAACAAAATGGAGTAGTTGAAAGAAAGAATGGGACACTTGAAGATATGGCTAGGACTATGCTTCTTTATAGTAAACTACCTCATAGCTTTTGGGCAGAAGCTATTAATACTGCATGCTATATTGTAAAAAGGTGCATGACTAGACCACTTGTAGAGAAGACTCCCTATGAGTTACTTAAAGGGAGAAAGACAAATATATCCCACCTTAGGTCTTTTGGTTGCAAGTTTTTTTTTTCACAACAATGGTAAAGACTCCCTAGGTAAGTTTGATCCCAGAAGTGATGAGGGAGTATTCTTGGGATATTCTTCACATAGTAAGGCTTATAAAGTCTATAAAAAAAGAACTATGTGTGTTGAATAAAGTGTGCATGTAGATTTTGATGATACTAACATCCTTTCTGAGAGACAGGAACAAGAGGATGAAGAAATTGGGCTGGTCAGAAACTCAGTCCAAACTGGAGAAACACTGGAGGAAGGAACAGGTGATGGAATAGGTTCATCTCTCCCTGGCAACATGACAGGGGGAATTGAACAAATTAATTTCCAAACCTCATTGGAACCTAGACCTGATCCTGTTCCACAACAACAAGGCACTGAAGGAACTTCAAGGAGTAACCAGTTGGTTGTGAAACCATACAGATATCAGAGTTCTCACCCTATTGAGAACATTATCACTGATCCAACCTCTGGAATCAAAACCAGATCCACTTTGAATAATCTGTGTGCTTTTAGTGCTTTCCTATCTCTTATTGAACCTAAAAATGTTGTTGAGGTTTTGCAGGATGCATACTGGGTGAATGCAATGCAAGATGAACTCAACCAATTTGAAAGAAGTCAAGTTTGGCATCTAGTACCAAGACCCTTGGATATATCATTAATTGGCACAAAATGGGTCTTCAGAAAAAAACTTTATGAAGATGGAACAGTTACAAGAAACAAAGCAATATTGGTGGTTCAAGGATACAGTCAGGAGGAAGGCTAGAAATTCTGAAATTTGTGTAAATAATCAGATTAATCGTTGCTCAGTCTCATGCTGTAAATAGCATACTCTCTTGCCATGTTTTAAAATGACTCATTGGTTACTAATGATGTTTTTCTCTATTGTTGAAAATTGTGGCTTGATCAAGAGGATTCTGACATGATGAACCTAGTTCATCAGTGCTGGTTCATCTAAAAGGCGAGGTATGGTTCTCTACTATACACACTTTGAAGTATTAACAGTTAATCATGAGCAGAACTCTACCTAATCAAAATCTTTTCACAATCTATTTGTTGATACCCAATTTTTTCCTATAATATTTTTTAAATGCATATATACCTTCAAAACCATTCATAAACATCAATCGATGTTCTTCCATAATTTCTACATTTTTAAGATTAATTTATCCCAGTATTTTATTTGTATTAGTAATTACTAATTGCATCACAAATGATTTTATGTTACTTTTATTGATTTATTTTATCATTTATATTTACATTAAGATTTAATTATTTTACAAATAGTCGTACTTATATTTTAGGGTTATAATTGTAAAAACTTTGCAGCAATAGCCCACGAGTGCATAATTACTTTATTTCACAAGAAAATGACCTTTTATATTTTTATAATATTAGGTAATTATTTTGAATCAATTTTATGCATAAAAATCATTTTTTATCATTTATTAACTATTTTTACAAATTATTTTATCAATTAAGTGGGTATTTAACAAATAACCGTATTTAATTTCTTCAATTTTCGGACCAAACCCCTCAAACCAACCAAAACCCCTCTAATATTCAACCCTAATGTTGGCCCAAACCCCTTAGGCCCAAATATACACCTGCCCGACCCAATACCACATTTCAATCGTGGCTGTTGATCATTAAAATCAACGGTCCATATCCATCCTTACCATAATTAATCATAACATACCCCCTAAGCTTTCTCATTTCTTTTCCTCACCCGTTGTCACCATCTCCCTCTTCTCTCAACTCTCTCTCGACCTAACCCTAGTTCTAAATGCCGTCACCGGCAAAAACGTCCTCCTTATGACGTTTCTATTCCTTCTCCGACTAGACTTGGTCTTCTAGACGCCATGTCCATTCGATTTCTTGGATCCTTGAGAAGATCTCGAGGAACCCCAACTGGTTCTGGTTTGAAACTTTATTTATCAGCCTATCTCAGGCCATTTTTCCTTCTGTGAGTAAAAACTTCTTCTTGTTTATTCAGGATTTATGGGTTCTTGACCTATTCTCTCATCTCTGTTACTTTTCTGAAAACCCTAGTCCATTATTGTTGATCCATCTCAGATCTGTATAGAACTGGGGTGATTCGAGCACTTTTACGTGTTTTCCTTTAAAACTCTCTTGTTTAATTAACTATTCCGACTTTTTATTACTCTTCCTAAGCTAGGGCTCATCCCAAATTGTTCTTAATGATTTTTCTGAATTCTCAATTTTTAGGTATTTGCTTCTTCACCATTTTGACTGATTTTCATACGGGTGTTCAAACCCTAGTTGATTTTGTGATGTACTGGTTTTTCTTCAACCTCTGTTTTGATATTTTTGATACCAGTTGTATTACTTTACTGTATCTTTCGAAATTAAACATTTTTCCTTGTTAAATCTAGTATTTTTTTGAGTTTTCCCTAATTAACCTGTGTTAGGGTTGACACCTGTTTTGTGGCTAAGTTCTATATTTTTTGAGGTCTTACTTAGATTAATTTCTATTTATGAAATTTGGTTGATTCTTTTGGTAAAACGAGTATTCTTTGAAGATCCTTACTGATTATTCGATATTATTTTTCCCTGTTAAGTTCGTGTGCACAGATCCTGTTGGTTTCCTTATTTGTAATTTTAATTGGTCACACTTGCCTTAATTACTCGTCCGCGTGATTTTGTGATTGGTACTAATCTTTTATTTGGTATTATTTGGATTCTTGCCTTAATTAAACTCTCTTGTTGTTACCGTTGATCAATTACGCCTAATTAAGGGGTCTAATCCGGACTCCCTTATGTTAATTGATTCTGTGACCCAGTGATTGCCCTTAATTGACTGATTTCTGATTCTTTTACCTTATTTGTCCTACTTCTAAAGTGCTATATATACTCCCTTATTCTTCCTCTCAAACACACGAACAATTAGTTCAGAATGCGCACAGACTCTCCAATCATCTCTTCTTTCTCTGCTACTTGTGCTAACTGTTGGTCTAGCCGGCTGAAAGCCAAGGCTAGACAGTGGAACTCTACTGGCTTTACATTCAGCACTTTGCTTCCTTAACTGGTATGTGTCACGACCCGAATTTCCCACCGTCGGGACCGTGATTGCGCCAGACATTGAACCCACTAGGCAAGCCAACGCTAACGTTTATTTACCTTATTCATCTATTTTTAACAGATAACAGGTGATGAACAAATCAACGAAAATAAAAGTGCGAGAGAAAACAAAGTCTACAACTAAATTAAAAGCCATTACAAAAATCATAATACTAAACCCATAATTTGGTGTCACAACTTCACGAACTGTCTATGATTACTACATTAAGAGTCTGAACAAAATAAATACATTTGTCTCAGAATAAATAAGAACGGAATGGAAAGTAAATTAGGAGGGGACGCCAAGGCCTGCGGACGCCTGCATGACTACCTCGGAATCTCCAATGGACTGAAGGCAGCTGATGCGTGGCTAGAATTCATGATTTTTAGCATTATATACCGTGCATTTTAGGTGNGCCTGGCATTACCCAGGCGTTATAGCCAAAACGCCTGGGGTGGCCTGGCGTTACCCAGGCGTTAGACCCACGCCTGGGGGGTCCTGGCGTTAGACCCATAACGCTTGGGGGGTCCTGGCGTTACCCAGGCGTTAGACCCATAACGCCTGGGTGCCTATTTCGGTGAGGTCCGAGTTTTTATGGTTTTTAAGAGTTTCCAAGCCAGGATAGGAGTCTTTTAGATGGGTAGTATAAATAGACCCAAAAACATATCATGAGCGGGAGACGATTTTTGGGGAGCAAAATACACACACGGATTCATTGAAGGAGCA
>ML344581.1:0-15037 GCA_005239505.1 Nicotiana paniculata | reverse complement strand
AACCTTAATATTTATAGCAAAATAATATAGAATTTCGGTGTGGTCAAAAAATAGTTGTTCACATCGATGACCATCACAATCCTAGTGAATCACGATTTACTTAAGAATGCTAAGGGAATTATTCAGGCCTTTGGAACCTTTTACTTCGATGCCAAGCACCAGACTCTCGGAGAGCTGAGCGATAGTACTCCATCCAAGAGCATCGCCGGCCTTGCTCTCAGGGTATACATTTCCTTCCTTTTTTTTTTTTTTTTTTTGCTTTGTATTGCTTGTGAACCTAACTTACTCTTTTTCTCTCCTTTTATGTGACGAGCGTTATCTTAGAGATTGAGAATGTGTGGAGAGAGAAGAAGAGGAAGGAGGTCTATTACAAAATGTAGACAAAGTATAAAGAGTTGTGAGGGCGGTATAAGGAGACCGAGAGGAGGATTTGTGAGGGGGCGATATTCCTACCTTGAGGGAGGAATTGAGAAAGAAGGATGAAGAATTGCTCGCCTCCGTGGAGCGGCTCAGCGCTATTGAAGGGGCGTTGAAGAGAAAAGATGAGGAGCTCGAGCTGAGCAGGGGCGTAGAAGCCTAGTGTCGCGACCTCCAGAGTCGGGTTGATCAAAGTAAAATGAGTTGGATGAGCGCCAGTTCGAAGTGGACGATCTCAAACGGGAGGTAGCTGGTGAGCAACAGCTGATCGGGGAAGCAGAGTCCTCGTAAAAGAAAGCTCGAAAAAGGGACGCTCCTTGTGAGTTTGAAAATATAAGATTTTGTGCTAAACAGAACAATTTTCGCTCGACAGCTGAAGCAAGGAGGCTAGGCTCTAATAGAGGATTGGCGAGTTGGAGAGAGATAACGCTGATCTAGTTGAGTCGATTTCTATTTTAGTGGGTGAGAATGCCACACTGCTCGAACAACCCTCTACTTCTCATGCCTCTAAGTTTCCAGCCATCCTCCGAGATCAGTACGAGGTGTGGATCCTTGCTGAGGCTCGAGTAGAAGTGGTCTGAGAGTTGCGCTAGACGGGATTCATCTTCCAGATAGCTTTGGAGGAGGTTCGAGTTAAAGCTCATGAAGCTCGATTAATCTTGGTTTACGATCCTTACATGCCTCATCCTGATGCAGAGGATGATAATGAAGAAGGCCTCCCCGAGCTCGAAGATAGTGCCTGGTACGACTCTGCTTACACTAAAAGAAATCAACCTTATTGTGGCGACTGAAGTTGCTGCTAAAAGGTATCCGTCCCGGGTCCGGGGACGCTTCATCTTCTGACCCAACTCAGGAAGCTTCCCTTATTGATAAGGGGAAAGTCAAGATACTCATCGAGCAGAACGATGAGCCGACTAAGCTTAATAGCGATGAATATGACTCTTACCTCGACCCTAAAGATCACGAGATAATTGACAGTGGGACGACTCAGATTGAGGTTAGAGTAGGGGGGTTCGATGACCATTACGATCCCAGTGAATCACGATTTACTTAAGAACGCTAAGGATGTGATTTAGGCCTCCGACACCTTCTGCTTCGATGCCGAGCACCGGACTCTCAGATAGCTGAGCGTTAGTACTCCATCAAAGAGCATCTCCGGCCTTGCTCTTAGGGTAAACGTTTCCTTCCTCTTTTTTTTTTTAGCTTTGTCTTGCTTGTGAACCTTACTTACTCTTTTTCTCTCCTTTTACGTGACGACCGTTATCTCCTACCTCGACCCTAAAGATCACAAGATAATTGATAGTGGGACGACTCAGATTGAGGTTAGAGTTGGGGGGGGGGTCAATGACCATCACGATCCCAGTGAATCACGATTTACTTAAGAACGTTAAGGATGTGGTTCAGGCCTTTGGCACCTTCTGCTTCGATGCCGAGCACCGGACTCTCGGAGAGCTGAGCGACAGTACTCCATCCAAGAGCATCGCCGGCCTTGCTCCCAGGGTAAACGTTTCCTTCNTTTTTTTTTTTTTTTTTTTTTTTTTTTTTTTTTTTTTTTTTTTTTTTTTTTTTTTTTTTTTTTTTTTTTTTTCTTTGTCTTGCTTGTGAACCTTACTTACTCTTTTTCTCTCCTTTTACGCGACAACCGTTATCTTGGAGATTGAGAATGTGCAGAGAGAGAAGAAGAGGAAGGAGGTCTATTACAAAATGCAAACAAAGTATAAAGAGTTGCGAGGGAGGTATAAGGAGGCCGAGTAGAGGATTCGTGAGGGGGGCGATATTCCTGCCTTGAGGGAGGAATTGAGAAAGAAGGATGAAGAATTGCTTGTGTTCGTGGAGCGGATCAGCACTATTGAAGGGTATTTGAAGAGAAAAGAGGAGGAGCTCGAGCTAAGCAGGGGTGTAGAAGCCTAGTGTCGCGACCTCCAGAATCGGGTTGATCAACTGCAAGATTAGTTAGATGAGCGCCAGTTCAAAGTGGACGGGCTCAAAGGGGAGGTAGTTGGTGAATAGCAACTGATTGAGGAAGCAGATTCCTTGTAGAGGAAAGCTCGGAAAAGGGCCGCTCTTTGAGAGTTGGAAAACAGAAGATTTCGTGCTGAACAGGACAATGTTTGCTCGACAACTAAAGCAAGAAGGCTAGGCTCTAAGAGAGGATTGGCGAGTTGGAGAGAGAGAGAACGCTGAGCTACTTGAGTCGATTTCTGTTGTAGAGGGTGAGAATGTCAGACTGCTCGAACCGTTCTCTACTTCTCAGGCCTCTGAGTTTCCAGCCATCCTCCGAGATCAGTACGAGTGGATCCTTGCCGAGGCTCGAGTAGTGGTGGTCCGAGAGTTGTGTTAGACGGGCTTCATCTTCCAGACAGCTTTGGAGGAGGCTCGAGTTAAAGCTCGTGAATCTCGATTAGTCTGGGTTTACGACCCTTACATGCCTCAGCCTAATGCAGAGGATGATAATAAAGAAGGCCTCCCCGAGCTCGAAGATAGTGCCTGGTGCGACTCTCCTTACACTACATGAAATCAACCTTATTGTGGCGACTAAAGTCGCTACAAATCCGTAGTAGTCGATGCTAAAAGGTATCAGTGGCGACTTTTGTATTGCCATAAGCACTACCGTAACTGAAGGTTATTTGTGGCGACATTTGAAGTCGCCGCTAAAAGAACATATTTTGTGGCGATAGAATTGCCACAAAAGGTTGGAAAAAACACTACAAAAAGTTGTTCCAAACTAGAAAATATTAGATGAGTCGCCACTATATATTCACCTTTAGCAGCGACTAGCATCGCCATAAATAATATTTACGTTCAGTGGCAAGATTATGTCGCCACTATAAATGTCTTTTAGTAGTGACTAAAGTCGCCACAAATTATTTAACCATGAAAGACACAATGTTTCCTGCAACGACTTTACAATGGCAACTTTTATATCGCAACAATTACTAATTTTTTGACAAAACTATGTCGCCACTAAAACTTATTTTCTCAGTAATTATAACGACCAAAATTATATACATTTTCATGCCAATAGGAACCTAATTATCTAAAATTTCATATAGAGATATTCATATCAATTGACTATCAATGTTAAAGCAACCAATAATGTTTGACAAACACCAAAAGAATTTTTCAAGCCGAATATTATAAATATTATCATTACTAAAATCAATTACATATAGACTATCCGACACTTCATTGTGCATCGTAATTGTACGCATATACATATCCCAAAAAAGATAAAATATTAAGTGCCTTATAACTGCTCCTTGCTCAACACCCATCCTTGAACGATACTATTGTTTAAGTGTCTTGTCCCTGCTAGACAAAAGTAATATATATAAAGAACAAAATAAGATTCGTTATCCAACTACTATCAAAATTTTAAGAATTTTCAATTTATGTCAAAGGAAAGCCGGGAGTTGCTTGTGACAATCAATTTAAAGAAAATCGAGAATCTAGGAATGTTAAACACTTTAGAAAAATAACATGCATCGAGGCACAATTAGCGTCCCACGCTATCTGTATCTAGGAGTATTAAACACCTACAACTGTCGCATTGAATACTACTGTTGATCGAGCTGTATGGAAGTCGCTAATTTCAGAAAATTGCCATATGTACATATATATGACACGATGCCTAACACGAGGAACTTCCAAATACTTTAGTCAATTCAAGACACATTACACGTAAACTTAGCTCAACTCAATCATTAGATCAAGATTCTGAGAACATAATTCTTTCCTTTGTAAGCAATAGATATGGAAGTCGGATTAATAGTTTAATACTACCATTTCCTTGTAAGCAGTAGATACATGAGGAAATTCAAGAAAAGAATTATCTAGTTTAATACTACTGTTGATCGAGCTGTATCTAGGAGTGTTAAACCTGCTGCTGCAGTTGATCTTGTTGAAAAAACAGCAGGTTTTTGTAGCTACCGATGTACATAAGGAGAGGCAAGAACCTTCTGCTGTAGCGTGGGTTTCAAAGGCTGCGGAGTCAACTTTACAAGCTACAACTGCTGTGAATGTCTCTACTACTGATGGGCACATTAATATTAGACATGAATAATCAGCAGATACAACCAGTGCAATCTGTTGCTGCTTTGGTTCCTGTTGACAAAGCTGGAAAAAAACCAGCTACGTTTGGTTCAAATTTGCAGGCTACTGGTGCAGTGAATGCGACGTTTGATCGAGCTAATCCCAGGGCTGTCAATACCAAGGTTACAGGAGAGAAGAACAAACAGGAATGCCCTCCCGAGAAATCAAACAACAAAGCTTGAACGAACATGACTATTCACTATATGCATATATGTTGCATTTGTATTTTGTGTCAATTTAAAATTAGCAGTATCAGTTAAGTCAATATTGAAATGGGTAGGTTATTATTCAGTGGGTGTTTTACTGTGTTTACAGTAAATTACTAACATGAAATTCATTTTTTTGCATAGTTGGAGGATTATTAGTGCACCATTTCAGAACAGCCTTAGCTCAAACCCTATTGTTATGTGATTTCCTTAAGATAGATAGCAGAGATACTTTTTAGGACTTATGTATAGTAGATCATAATTGGATATTTAAACTATACACAACGAAGAGAAGGCATATTCGAACAGTTTATTCTACTGTGGAAGCTAGATAGCAGAGATACCTACTGAAATCAATATTTATTGATTTCAAAGTTTATTCTACCGTGGAAGTTGGTGCACAAACAGTTGGTTTGAAAGCTGGTCCTATTAGTGTGAAGGAACATGGATATGTCTCAACGTCATCTAATGAAGATGGTTTAAAGAGTAGTACAACTGGGGATGGCTGGACAGTGCTTGAGAGATCAGCTACAAGGCAAAACACACACTCAAATGCGAAGAAACAGCAGCAACAATTAAGTGTTCCAGGGTTCCAACAAAATACCTCAAATAATGCTAATTTAGTACAAAAATTGGTTCTAAGTACCAGCAGTAACAATACCAGCAGTAACAAAGAAAAACAAGGCAGTGATGATTTGGTTAAGAATATTAGTGCTCGACGAGAAGCTTATATGAACAACTTGGCAGAGGGGTTAACGGGTTGTCAAGCACTTAGCTCCAGCACTCCTAAACTACATTTTTCCAGTCTGCATGTGGAAAAAATCATCAAGGATACTCAGGTTGACATGATTATGATGTAGTAAACGAGGATATGAGGGAGGAGAGAAATGTGCAAATTGGCCAACATTACAATGCACAAGATCAAAGAGAACTCTTAGGAAAGCATAAGCTAAGGTTAGTATCCTGTTTCCTAAACCACTATAGGAAATCCAAACCAAGTAATTACAATCTGCAGAATTTGCAGAACTTGATATGCAGAACCAACCAATTATCATTTCATTCCTCAACTTATTAGAACCAACACATTACTAAAGTCGGAGATACCAACACATTACTAAACCCCTAAACAAGAAGTCACTACAAGTCACTACAGAAGGAAGGAAGAAGAAATGCCGAGAAGGAAGAAGAATTGTTAAGAAGGAGCGGAGCAAGTACCTGTTGTTGTTGCATTTTGGTCAAGAAACTAGCAAATTGTTCATGCATCTTCTTGTCTACTTCTACAGAGATCCTTTTGTCTACTTCTTCATTTGCGTGTTGACGCTCCTCTGCCAACTCAATTTTCATATTTCTTCGCAACTCAGCAGCCATTTGTTCATGTTCTTCTTACAACTTCCTATCCATCTCGGCTTGCATCTCTTGACGCACAATATCAATAGCAGAAGACACGCTGGCCTCTATGTTTGCCTGCTGAATGTTACTCTTTTTAGGAGGCTTCTTTCCGTATCCTTTTCCACGAACATAGCATGTTCTCTCACCAAGTACGGAGGATAAAATCTCATCTATAGTGATGGGATGCTCGATCTCCTTAGATTGTGGCTGAGCGACAACTTCCTGGAGTTGACCCTGCATTTATGCACAATCATTTAAATCAAAACATAATAAAACATATTAAATGAAACTTACAGAAACAGAGAACTTTATAAGTGTTTTTAGATAGTTACATGAATTTGTTGGGACTGTGAATCCAACCACACCAGTTCGCCTCTATCATCCTTGCGTGTATGTTGGATCTCCCAAACTTTATCTGGTGTGTCCAATTCTCCCGTAATAGAATTTCTCTGCAAGATAGTTCCGGAGAAAAAATATATAAGCAAATATAAAAATATGTAAATAACAAAGAAGCATATGTATAAATTTATCATAGATTCCTCTACTTCTGCAAAAGACTTTGTACCACAAGTATGCTTAGTTATTTGCTTTTCTCTATTTCTTTTGTTCCTCTCACTTACAACCTGTAAGTAAACAGATTAATAAATCACCATTCAAAGAGACAATCTTCAGGTATTAAGTTAATACCTTAAATTCTGGACTTCCAAAATATTGTATTAGGTATTTCCAGTCCTCAAGTTCAACATCTTCAAGTCGATGAGACAATCTTTCTTCATTAGTATTGTACTTAGAGTATAGAATGTCGAAGCTTTCCATGCTCTAAAAAGCCTTTTCATAGTTCTAATTACAAAGGCCTGAAACATATGCTCTCGCAATCCGCTGCAAACTTCAAATTTATCAAAACAATAAACGTAACATTATATTCAATATCCTAACCACATAAATAAACCTTGCATCTTAAAGTCAATACAATATTGAAAGTAGTTTATTACCTTGACCTTTAACCACATTACTTCTCCGTGTTTCAAAACTATTTTCTGCCAATTTCCATCTTGGAACGAGATAGTTCTCCTCATGATCAAACCACAATAATTAACAATATCTCTAGCCCCAAAACCTACTGCTCTATCAATGTCATCTGGAATCATAATTTTGATTTTGCCACCATACTTAGTTCTTACTTCTAAACTTTTAGATTTGTATTTTCCTCTTCCTCTTCTTTTATTGCTGGAAGAAACTGCAAAGTAAAAGGATACTATTGTTCATTAGTAGCTCCACTCAATCAGTAAAAATAATTTTCACAAAACAACAAAAAACAGAAACTAACTTGCACCATTTTCAGCCTCTGGAGAGCAATGCACAATTTCTGCTACATTTTGTGACGATTGTGTTTCTAAAGAAGGTATTTGGAGAGAGTTAGTAGATACTCGTCCGGTCTGTAAAGGTCCTTGACTCGGGTTACTTGGTTGTCCTATCTCTACAGATGCATCAGATACTCGTCCGTTCTATATGTGTGGCTGAGACGTCGCTCCAAAATTGCCACGTCCTTGAAAATTTTCACGACCACAGCTCGTCCCGCCTCTCCCACATTTTTCTCGTCCAATTCCTTTCATTTCCTGCAACAAAACATAAAAAGAAAATGATTGATCAGACTAGAGAAAATGTTAATTCACTAATTTTACTTCACCACTTATTCTGTTATGAAATTAAATCTTTAAACATTACGAATTAATTTCATTCGGTCTAATTAGGACAAAAATACAGAGAACTTCTCAAAATAAGATGTAGACATAAAGCTACAAGCATCACGAACTAATTTCATTGTAAGTCTAATAAGGAAAAACGTATAGAAAACTTTCAAAAATAAGACATAGACATAAAGCTTCAAGCATCAAAAGAGAGAATCAAAAAAGAAATATAAAGATTCAAGCATCAATAATCTGGTTCATTGACAGTTCCAAACAAATACATGGGGTAGTATAAAGTTATGGACAAAAATACAGAGAATTTTCAAAATAGGATGCAGCATTATCATGAGGATGTATCAATGTCCTCCCCATCATTATCATCAAATAACTCTTCTTCACTATATTCACTCTCTGATATTTCTATATGATTTTCATCAATGAAATCATCTTCCTCATTATGCACATTATTTTGAGCTTGCGTACTTGCATGATCATAGTTAATACTTTGTGGTTCGACATTATCCCAATGTAGAGACACCTCAACAATAATTTTTTGGTCATTTGTGCACGAAGTATTAAATTCAGCTTCCTCTTGCTGATAAACTTCTTCATTCAATAATTCTTCATCTTCAATTTCTACACAATTATCATCATTATCAGGCATTTTGAAAAGGTCGCAAGGATTTGTCTTCACAACAACAAGCCAATCATTATCGACCATGTCGTCCAAGTAAAAGACTTGTTCTGACTGAGATGCCAACACAAATGGCTCATTTGTATTCAAGGCACACCGAGTATTCACACTTGTGAAGCCATATTTGTCAATCTTATATCCTCTTCCTAAGAGAGTCACATCCCACCAATGACACTTGAAAAAGTAAACTTTTCTGTTTCCCACATAAGATAACTCATAAATGTCCTCTAATACACAATAATGCTTCTTATTAGAGTCTGAATCATCTCCTCTCACAAGAGCACCACTCTTCTGCGTTTTTCTTCTCAATGCAAGCTCTTTTGTATGGAATCTAAATCCATTCACCATAAATGTTGAATATCGATGTACTAATGGTGTAGGACCGACGGCTAAGCTTATGAGCTCATCATTTGCGCGTCCTTTTGCAGATAGTACAAATATCTACAAAGAGGAACAACACTGTTATGAACAATAACATGATGGAATGAATAAACTAATATCAATTTTATCATTTGATTAGGAACCTACACGTGCGCGAAACCAATCAAGAAACCCATTTTTATGAGCTCTCATTGAGCTTTGGCTTTCAATCTCTCTTGTATATTCCCTACATTTTAAGTTAGCTAAGATAAATTGGATTCAAATTATCTCAATGTGAAACTATCTTGGAGTTAATAAGAGACTTACTCCATGAAATGCGAAACCTCTTTAATATTTTGAAGCACATACATACATGCTTGTTTAAACTCATCATGAGATAGCATGATGCCTTCTGAGGCACCTTTTGTTTGCCCGCTTTTTTTAAAGATAGACATCTCATCATTTGACACAGATCCATTGTCATTCCTAGTTGGTTTATTTAACTTTGTTGAAATATTCTTCAAGTATAGTGAGAAAAATGTGAGGCTTTCCTCTACCAAATAACCTTCTGCAATTGAACCTTCTGGACGATTTTTGTTGCGAACATATGACTTAAGTGTTCGCAGATACCTATATAAAATGACTTATTAATATAATGTGTGTCATTCTAAAACTATAGCATCAAATTATTAAACAATAAATTACCTCTCAATAGGATACATATTCCGATATTGAGCTGGTCCACCAAGCTTTGCCTCACTTGGCAAGTGAATTGGGAAATGAACCATGACATCAAAGAAAGCCGGAGGGAAAACAAGTTGAAGTTTGGTCAAAATAATAGGAATTTATGCCTCTAGGATATGGAGATCTTCAATCTTCAATCACTTAGAGTATATATTCTTGAAAAACTTTCCTAAGGCTATAATTTGATCACACTTCCTTGGGTAGCGAACCACGTATAGCTACTGGAAAAATGTCTTGCAACAATACATGATGATCGTGACATTTCAATCCATGTATCTTTTTCTCCTGTACGTTGACACACCTTGAAATATTTGAGGAAAATGCATCAGGAACCTTTAGATTAGCTAAGAAACTGCACACCTTTAGCTTCTCTTCCACGGACATGCATACAAAATATTATTCTCATCCTCAATTGGATGCAACCTTTGTCTGATTCCAAGATCCATCAAGTCATATCTACTTTTCAATGCGTCTTTTGTCTTTCCAACCATATTCATGACAGTTGATATAATATTATCGGACACATTTTTTTTATGTGCATCACATCAAGGTTATGTCGTAACATAAGACTCTTCCAATAAGGCAATTGAAAAAAGATACTTTTCTTCTTCCAATTGTAAGCAATGTTATGAACATCACGCTTTCTCTTTTGTCCTTTACCAAAAGTCACATTACCCAAAGCTTGTAATTGTACAAGTGCTTCATCACCTGTTAAAGGGTTAGGTGCAACTCCCATTTCAACTTTCCCATCAAATAACGTCCTACTTCTCCGCCATGGATGGTCCATGGGAAGGAATCGATGATGACCCATATAACATAATTACTATGTAAGGAAGTCGATTATGTATCTTTATGACATATTGAAAGATTTCCATATGCAGGAAAGTCATTGATCGTCCACATGATAGCCACACGCATCAGAAAATTAGATTTTGAGTGTGCATCATAAGTCTCCACCTCGTCCCATGATTCTTTCAACTCTTCAATCATTGGTTGTATACATCGATATCATTGCCTGGACACTTGGGGCCTGGAATAAGAAGTGTCATCGTGAAATATGGATTTTTCATGCAATCCCATGGTGGCAAGTTATATGTAGCTAGTACGACTGGCCAAATGCTATGATTAGAACTCATGTTCCCATAAGGTTGGAACCCGTCACTCGCCAAACCTAATCGAACATTCCTTAACTCAGCTGAAAAGGTGGGATGTCGAGCATTAAAGGATTTCCATGCTATTGAGTCAGACGGATGTCGCAAGACACCATCATCAATATTTTGCCCCCTTGGCCACCTCATTTGTTTAGCTGTTTCTCTTGCCATGTACAATCTTTGAAGCCTTGATTTGATTGGAAAATGCCGCAAGATTTTATGAGCTACTTTCTTGCCTCATTGTTCTTCGGACTTCCATCTAGACTTACCACACTTAGGACATTCTTGGACATCGTCATAATCATTCCAATATAAAATACAATCATTCCGACAAGCATCTATTTTGGTGTACCCCAAACCGAGGTCACAAAGAACTTTCTTTGCTTCATAGAAAGAATTAGGGACAAATGACCCCTCGGGAAGAAATTCTTTAAAGAATCTCAATAATACATCCATCGATTTGTTGATCCAATGGTTAAGACACTTCAAGTGAAGTAGTTTAACAACAAAAGACAACTTCAGAGACTTTTTTACAACTAGGATAAAGTTCTGTCTCAACATCTTCTAACAATTTATAGAACTTTGTTGCATGTATATTTGGCTCTTCAGCGTCCTCTGAATTATTATTATTATTATCCTCCACATTCGTATATCCACAAGCATCGTGAATCATTTCAGTAATATTATCCTCTTCAATGCTATCATCTTCCGCTTCATCACTAACTGCAGTATTAGAAGTTTCAACTCTAACTAACGCTTCTCCATGCAAGTCCCACACTTTATAAGCATCCCAAAAACCATTCCTCAATAAATCTCCTCTTACACCAACCCTTAGCTTGAACACGGTATTCATACACCCTTTACAAGGACACCGAATCATAGTGTTCACCGTTGGTTGACTTAATGCGCAATTAAGAAAGTTGTCTACTCCATCTCTATACCTTTGGTCGACTCTATTCCTAATATTCAACCAACTTTTATCCATCATATCTATATAAATTAATTAATTTACTAATTAAAAGTGGAAGGATTATAATAATCAAAATATATATAATAACTAACATATACCAGGGGTATTCAGACAAGCAGTCACAAAGACACATTATTCAAACAAGAAGGAAGTACTCTATTCCAGAATTACTTATACGAATTGTGTGCAATGAAGAACAATTTAAACCAGGGTATGTACAGAATCGATGGATAGATAACAAGGGAATATATACCACAAAAAATGGGTACGGGTGGAGAAGAGGAGAGGGGGAAGAATGGAGGTACAGAAAACAATTTAAGAAAATACTTCGTAGTCAAATAAATATTACTCCATCCAAGCGTGACCTCGCTTTAAACATTAATATACATAAAGATAAAGAGCAAACTAAAAACAGTAGAAAATTTAGTTACCTTTCCAGGTAGCTTTACAAAGAGGAAGTAGATAGTTAAGCAATGTGAAAGGGTAGCTGCAGGTTCAACTATCAGCCGCAATTTGAGGAGAAGTAGATTCTGAGACAAGATGTAAAAGGGTGCTGTTAGTAGCACAAGCTACTAGCTTTGTGGAAAATGGAATTCCAAAGTCCATAACTTGGAGGTGGAGAGATGGTTTAAACATCTCACCGCCATCAAAACTAGCTACATTTATAACAGTTCTTATACAATTTCAATGTTTTGAAACATCAATGAAAGAACATCCATTCCACCAAGAATTCCAAGTAAAGTGCATGCTTCCAGAACTTATTTCATAAAACTAAGATTCCTAATAGGCAATAAATGCTTTCTCTTATTCTAAGATTTTATCCACAACATCCAAATTCGACAACCAATTCACTCATACTATAGAGACAACAATTTCACTCCACACCCAAGTTAAACACCTAGGATTTTCAACACAACAAAAGGTTTAAGCTTTGGCGTGAAATCAAATCTTGCCCACTACCCAGAATTTAGTTTCAGGTCTAAAGCAGAATCCAGCTGACAAATTTCTCCTTTAGCTAATTCACAAGAAAAATCCCTCATACACTGCACAGACCCTTATATAAGAGTAAAAAAAAAAATTAAACTTTCTAAAGAAGGCAGCCAAAAACAATATCCACAACCAGACACCCAAATCAAGAACAAATTTTAAATACTCGAGCCTTGAAAATGAATGAGTACTTGAAGTTCCGACTCTGAACAAGAGCAATCCCTCATACACTGAACAGAACAATTCTTCATACATTGAACAGAACTTGTTAAAATTCCGCCTCCGCCTCTAATTAAAACAACAAATTAAAAAACTAAAATATTTGAGCCTTGAAAATGAATGATACCATTGTGTTAGTGTCCAAAGACATACCTCGGAGATACAAAAATTAATTAACTTAATGTCACTATAGTTTGTCATTAACTTCGGTACTCATCGTAACCCAAAATGTTAGTATATAGAAGAAAATATAAAAATATAGTAGAATCTTACAAAATCATTATAAAAACCCCAAATATAAATATATCTTACATAAATCAATATGGGTTTTCAGTTAGACATATGATATTAACAAAATAAGAAGGATTTCGGTTAGATTATGGAAGAGAAATCGTTCGTTCCATTGTACCTCCACGAAATCGATTACAGCAAAGCAACTTCTTTCCCAAAGAAAAATGAAAAGATTAGGGATTTTAACATATCTGAGTTGTTAAAATTTTACTTCTATATTTTCTTGCCTTTTGCTGACTTCCCCAGCTGTGGACAAGTTCTTGAGTACTTGAAGTTGAAGAAGCTTTGAGTCAATAGAGACAACTCAATCGAGAAGATTAGGGATTCACATTTTGATTTGAGGGATTTCGATTTGGGTGAGATTTTAGCAGAAGAGAGGACCAATTTTAAACGAGAAGATTTGAGGGATTTCGATTTGGAATTGCGTTTGTCTGGACCGATTTCTAGAGAGGATCTCTAGAGAGGACCGATTTTGGCGCTTCTCTTTCTTCACATCAACTCGATGTGGTCGAGAGTGTTTATTTTGTCTGGACCAATTTCTAGAGAGTGTTTCATTTACTCCATATTATTTTCTTTTGTTATTTTAAAAGGGAATATGAGCGATCCAGGCATTGCAATACATATTTAGCGGCGACTTCACAAAATCCGCCACAAAAAATATGGATTCAAAATTTTAATATTAGCGGGATTAAAAATTTTAGCCACATCAGAGGCGACCTATAAATAGTTGCTGCTAAAAATTTACAAATTGTGGCGACTTTTAAAGTCGCTGCTAATAATATAACTGTTGTAGCAACCTATAGGTGTCACGACCCAAACCGATGGACCGCGACGGGTGTATGAGTCCTACCTGTCAAACATCCCTAAACATGCGTCTAAAATATGAACCTAAATAACATCTGCTAAATTACGAGAATATTATACATGAAGGAAATCTGCACAAAAAGGCATACATACATATACATACAACATACGTAGGACGAGCCGACAAGGCTACTATAGACAACTATACATCTCAACTGGAAGCCGGCAAGGCCACATACTATCCGATTAGACACACTGTCTACATAACTCTAATAGAAACATAACTGTATAAAGACGGGTCTGAGCCACGTCATACACATATATATCTATGTACAAACATATCGTACCAAAATCATAAGTAGCTCCGGATCAAGTGGAGCATTCCAACTTTTGCTGATCAGGGATCCTAAGAAAGGGGACCGTCAGTTCGCCTACCTGCACATGCGGGCATGAAACGCAGCGTCCCCAGGCAAAAGGGACGTCAATACGAATAATGTTCTGAGCATGTAAGGCACATAAATAAATACATAAGAGACATGGAAGAGATATAGAGTAATTGACTCAACCTGTATGTCTAGAGTAATAATAAATCACTTTTAGCATCATGCATATGCATATGCGTATGAATGCCATGTCGTGCATAGGTATATGTTTCATAACATCATCAGCCTCTTAGGGCATCCCATCATATCATATCGGCCACTATGGGCAAAATCATCATTGTATACCAGCTGATTAGGCGGTGGTGCGTATATAACGCCATAACCTTTCCCATATCCCATATACATATATACATACATACATATATATGTGTATATAACGCCGTTTGAATATACATACATATATATGCGTATATAACGCCGTTTGAATCATATTTCAGCCACTGTGGGCAACATCATCATCATATACCAGCTGATCAGGTGGTGGTGCGTATATAACGCCCCAACATTTTCCCATATCACATATATATATATATATATATATATATATATATATATATATATATATATATATATTTACATATA
>ML344580.1:0-17684 GCA_005239505.1 Nicotiana paniculata | reverse complement strand
GCCAAGCCATCTAGTGAAGCACCACCCATGTTAGAACTGAAATCGGAGGATGCTGATGTGGTAGAAAAGATACTGGATTTAACCAAAGACATCGATGATACATACTTTGTTGAATCTAATGTCGTTATTGTTGAGGATGCTGGTACACACTCCAGACATATGTTCAAATTGTGTTTGGGTAATAATATGCAAATAGAGTTATCCGAACCACCTGATGAGTTGAGAGATAAAGAACAAGATGCCTACATTATAAAGTTCTTCTTGCGAGAAAGTAAGGAGTACACATTTTATCGCAAGGTCAAGAAACGCAGATTATTACATGGTTTTATTGGGCCGTGCAGATTTGTTCAACCACCCTATGAGCATGATCATAGAGTAGAATCAAATATGGGGGTTCAATTCAAAAGTTCAAAGTGGAGGCATAAAGTAATTAAAGCATGTGCTCAAAGGAGCATGAAAGCGAGGGGATGTCGACACTAGTGGACCAGGGAGTTTCTTACACCTTCCTTTTATTTCCTGTTTTGTCTATATGTGATGCACTGAGGACATTGCATGATTTAAGTGTGGGGTGTTGTACATAATTGTTGTGATTTGTGGTGTGCATTCTTATTAGTAGTTTTAGTTTTTCATGTTTTTCATGTTTTTCATGTTGTTATTATTATTATTTTATTTATTTGTGGTGTGCATTCTTATTAGTAGTTTTAGTTTTTCATATTTTTTCATGTTATTATTTTTTTTTTTGTAGAAATATGTGGACTCTTCCTGACGATGGATCTCCTAGACAGTTTTCTTGAAGGAAGTAAGTCTAAAGAAAATAATAAAAACAAAAAGATTTTTTTTTTTTAGGAAGTGTAGTAATTCCCCCTTGGTTTTTCGTTGGACCACGGTTCTTTTCCAAGGGTTTTCAGTTGAACCGGGTGTAGGTNTTAATAGGAGCAATATCTCGAAACGTGTTAATGCCTTGAGAATAGTCAATACTTTGGTTGTGACGCTTAGGCTCAATTTTTGACTCTAGAATAAATACCTTAAATCATGGATTCTTAAGATTTTCTTAACTGCTTTGACTGGAGTGTCGTGATTGAGCCAATCCTGAGTGAGTTATGTGCCATGTATGTGTGAGATTTGAATGTTATTCTGTGCACTGCATCTGATGTCTAGAACTTGCCCCGTGTGTGTATGAAGCAAAATAGAAGTTTTATTCAGTCTTGGAAGTGATATAGGCATTTCTTTCTTGAGCCAATTATCTATATTTTACCCACCTATTTGTGTTGTATCGTCGTTAACCCCGTTGAGACTAAAATCCTATTTCTTTGGCAACCACATTACAAGCCATGTTCCTTTTTGTTTGAATCGATCTTATATTTGAACCTTGTCACCTCTCGTAAGCACTGGAAATGTATGAAATATGAAACAGATAAAGTGTGGGGTAGTAGGTTGGTTTGTGAAGGGAAGAATTGAAATAAGGAGAAAGGTGCACGTTTGAAAAAATAATAATAATAAGAGTCACTTGAAAAAGAAAAAGAAATAAATAAACAATTGTGTTGTGTTGAAAGAAAAATATATGTGTTGACTCTTAGCGTAATTGTGCCTAAAGAAATGTGGGGTAATAACATCGTTGTGAAGGTTGAATTTGGCTATATTGAGTTTGAGGTTGAACGGTAAAGTTATATATAAAGTGCTTAGGGAGGTGTAGTCACTCTTATATCCAAATGTATCCTACCCGTCCTGCAGACTACATTATAACCAAATTAAAGTCTTAATTGATCCTAGACTGAATGAGCCCAATTAGTAGAGTATTACACTACGGGCAAGCCTATGGTACGTCTTGTGTGGCATATGAATGTTTTATTTCTGAGAGCGAGTGAATTCTTTCGATTTTGAGTTCCTAAGTGTTCTTAAATTTTATTGTGTGAGGAACTAGCTTTTTGATTTGTTGAGGGCACATGATTCATGACGGAAAGGTAATGTTGTTGACCTCTAAATTAGAGTAGTTACNGCGAGGCTAGAATGCATAGTTTAATATGTAATATACCGTACATTTGAGGTGCATTAATGATAAAAATACACTTGTTATGTGCTTAATAGAGTTTATTTTATGTGTAGGTGAATTGGAGATGGAAACAGAGCTAAAGGGATGCAAATACGTCGAAAATACGCAAAAGGAGACACCCGAGCGATAGCCGGGCGTTTGCCCCCTAAAGCCTGATCCTACCTGGCGTTAGGAGGGCGTCTGCCCCATTTTTTGGCCAGGCAGCCCCTGGCGTTAGGGGGGCTCTAGGGCCCAAACGCCAGGCCTGCCCTGGCCTTAGGGGTGCGTTAGAGCCCAAACGCCCAGGGTTCCCAGTTCGGCCAAATCCGAGTTTTGACGAGTTTAAGTGTTTTCCGGTTGAAATAGAAGTATCATACACAGTTAGGGTTCGCCCTAAACATATAAATAGACACCAAACAACACAACTTAAGGGATTTGAAGGAGATTCGGAAGGCATTCAAAGGATTCAACAAGAAAACACCATAGAAGTGACAAACATTGATTTCTACATTTAGTATTCATTACTTTGTATTTCAATTATGCAATTTATTTTAGTTTTGATTCTCAATAACATGAGTAGCTAAATTCTTTAGTCTAGGGTTTTGGTAGAACCCGTTGGGGATGAATTCATTGTGATATTAATATATTTTGGTTGATTAATCTCTTTTTGTTCAACTACGTTCTTATTATAGTTGATTGAAAGGGCCATTGATTAACTATTCCTATTTATTATGTATCTACTTGAGAGAGAGTGCATATTTAGGTAGTTGCTTGAACAACACCACTCCCGGAGTATAGACGAAAGTCATAACCGAGGATTTAGAGGTTAGATTAGAGATAACGATACCTCGGGTGCAATCTAAAGTGAATTGTATTGCGATCTAGCAAGCGTAACTTGAGAGAGTGCGTTTAGTAAATAATCGTAATTACCTGAGAGAGATTTATGATAGTTAGAGCGTTCATGATTGACAGATATAGCCAATTAAACTATAAGACATATCCAAGGAAGAATTCACCAACGGGGAAAACCATAATCTTAGACCCTTTATTATCATTGTTACATTAAATTGTTAGTTAATTTCTAGTTTATTATTATTGATTTTACAATTAGTTAAACATCACCAAATTGATATTCAAAGTCTTGAGAAACTTGATTTAGCAACAGTTTAGTATTTTATAGACTCAATTAATACGTAAATTCCTTGTGGGATCGACTCTGGGCGTAATACCCCGGATTATATTTGCAACACCCGTTTAGTCTTCTACAAGACATAGTTGAGCGCGATCAGGTCCCAATAGACAGGTCCAGAGCCCTCTAAGTAGGCCACCAGCTCCGCGGAATATGTTGGTGCGCTCCATTTGCTTCGTACTTCCTTGTTTGGTTAGTATGATTTAGATGTGTATTGTTTGGTATGGTGGGATTCTGTCCCGACCTTTATAAAAATTATGTATTCTTAGAAGCTTGTAGACAGATACCATGTACGTAAAAGATTGTATGGCCTTTTCGGCCTATGTTCAGTGTAAGAGTGGTTATTTTAGCCTTATAGGCCCGTATGTCTTATGTATAAGTTGGTATCACATGTTGTATTCTACTTATCTCACGGCAGCCTTCCGGCACAGTTATCTATGATAATATGACATGAAAAGATACATTATGTTGGTACTCGATTGAGTAAGGTACCGTGTGCTCGTCGCGGCCTATTGGTTTGGGTCGTGAAAAAATCACTCCGCTCGCGGAATATAAATTGCGAAGCGGTCACACAATATCATACACATTCAAACAGTCCACCCCGACTACATCGAAAAAACAAGTACCCAAGAAAATGACAGTTTCTCTTTTAAATGGTCTCAAAAATAATATTTAAATCTTTTTCAAAAATTCATTTACCAAGTTCGATAAGGTTTAAACACTTAATTTCATCAATAAGATTATAAGTACGGAAAATAAAACATGCTTTTGGGATCTAGACTACCCGGACATAAGCATAATAGTAGCTACGCACGGACTCCCGTCGCCTCGTGCGTACGTATCCCCCACAAATAGTAGCACTTGTTTAATTATTTCACCTATGGGAACAATTCCGTATTACAAGGTTAAAAAGGAGACTTACCTTGCTGCGAACATTCATAATCAGCCTCCAAGCCCTTCCGACGACTCACATTGATGCGCACTGCTCCAAAACTATCCAAATAACGGGCAAACCAATGAAAATACACTCTAATACTTATAACAACTTAATTTATATAAATTCCCAACTCCACTCGGAAAGTCGATAAAATCACCCTCGGGCCCACGTGCCCGGATTCCGAAATTTTTCGAAGATAAAAATTACCCATAACTTCACTAACTCAAATATATAATTCACCCTCAATTTCATGCCAAAATTCGTGGCCAAAATCAAAAAATATAAATTTTCTAGGTCTTCTACCAAAACCCCAAGTTCCACAAATTTCCATGTTAAAAATCTATACATAATCAACGTATTTAACTCAAGGTGGGTGGGGATATCTTACCTTGCTATATATGATGAAACCCCCTCTTCAAACCCTCCAATAATCTCCCAAGCCAAGAGAATAATGAAAGAAAGTGGCCAAATCCAGCTTTTAAAATAACACAGTGCCCAGACCCGATCTCTGCACCTGCGGTCGAACCATCGCACCTGCGATCAAACCGCCGCACCTGTGGTCGAACCGCCGCACCTGCGGCCTCGCAGGTGCGGCCAAAACCTCGCACTTGCGCACTCCCCTTTCCCGGCACGGATCCGCACCTGCACCTCCTTTTTCGCATCTGCGCCTTCGCAAGTACGGCCACAACATCGCACCTGCGCCCCCAGCCAAGCCAGTCTTTTTTCCACTTTTGCGACACCAAGGCCGCTCTTGCGGCTCCGCACCTGTAGCCAAAACCTCGCAGGTGCGGTTACACCAGACACCAGCAGCCTTAGCCTTTCTCAAACTCCCAAATTCGATCCGATAACCACCTGGAATCCACCTGGGGGCCCCAGGACCCCGTCCAATCACACCAACCAGTTCCAAAATATAATGCGGACCCGCTTGAGGCCTCAAATCACATCAAATAACATCAAAACAATCTATCGCAACTCAGTTAAATCTTTATGAACTTTGAAATTTCCAACTTCTACATTCGTTGTCGAAACCTATCAAATCACGTTCGATTGATCCCAAATTTTGCACACAAGTCACATTCAACATTACAGACCTGGTCCAACTTTCAGAATATTAATTTGATCTCGATATCAAGATTTCCACTTCCGGTTCAATTCCTCAAAGACCTTCAAAATTTTAACTTTAGCCAAATGACTCCAAAATGACCTACGGGCCTCCGAATTCACTTTCGATCGCGCTCCTAACACCAGAATCACCATAAGAAGCTGTTACCAGACTTGGAATCCCAAACGGACATCAATAACACTGAAATGCACTTCAACCCAGACTTATGAAATTTTTCTAAAATACTAACTTCCACAATATGCGCTGAAAACGCTCCCGGGTCATCCAAAACCTGCTCCGAACATACGCCCAAGTCCGAAATCATCATACGAACCCGTTGGAACCTTCAAATCCTGATTCTGAGGTCGTTTACTCAAACATCCAATCTTAGTCAATTCTTCCAACTTAAGGCTTTCGAAATGAGAATTTTCTTTCCAATTCGACTCTGAACTTCCCGAAATTCAATTCCGACCACGCCTACAAGTAATAATACCTGAAATGAAGCTGTTCATGGCCTCAAACCACCAAAAGACGCGTTAGATCTCAAAACAACCGGTCGGGTCGTTGCATGCGAGGTGCTGAGCGTATATACACGCACCGTAGTTATTCATGATACAGGTAATTCTTATGATATTAAATGCCTTATTTTGCTATCATGCTTATTTGATATCGTGTTTTCTTCACTTGTATGACTACGTGGGCTATGATTCATGCTAGAAATAATGTCTAGACTATTTGCTTATTTGTTGAGACATGATAGAGCTATTTTCTATCTTGAGCTATTTGTCTTAGTCGTAGTCATACTTTTCAATATGATATTATATATGCGTGTTGTCTTACCATATTTTATACTTCTTATATGTTGGTATTAGCGTCCTTACTTATGTCACATGATTTTAAGTGGATTTATAGCGTGTTGGCATAATCCGTACAGTATGTTAATATTAATAGTGTGAGATGTAGGCATATTGAGATCTGAGCGGATTAATAATTGAGTTGGGCCATATAGTCGTGTTGATATTGATATTGATGTGACGTGTATACCGGGTACCATATTGGACTGAGTGGTATCGATAATGAGGTAACATGTACGCCAGGCTATTTGAGCTGAGTTATGATGATTGTTGCCTTTATCTAGAGCTAGGTAATAACCCATGTTACTTTGCGCTCTGTGAGTGCAGGCACACGCTACATGCTGGGTGAGGAACTTATGTCAGGCACCCATGTAGTGCTGACATTTTGTGTGTGTGTGAGGATCCATGGGCATCTTGCTAGGCAACATGAGAGTGTTGAGATTATGATTGAGGGACACTGTATGCCAGACACTTTAACATGTTGAGACTTCGTATATTTGATATTTAAACTATGATTCTTTATTGATTTGGGATGTGTAACTGTCATGCAGACATAGAGTTGTATTATTACTCACGCTAATTGGTATTTGATGTCCGTACTTGATGTTTAGTGCCTTATATTACATTTTTATCTTGTTTAATACATGTCTAAGTGAATTCTATGGAAGTTGATGCCTTAACTATTATATCTGAAAAGTATGTTTAGTTTTTCTCCTATTGTGTTAGGCTGAGTTGTTATTATTTGAGCTGCATTTCTTTGTATGCTACTATTCTGCTGTTATTGCTATTGTTGGATATGGAAAGTGAGCATCCAATTTTGCCAAGCTTGTCACTATTTTCAGCCCGATGTTAAGCTTGCTGCTTATTGAGTACATATGGTTGGTTATACTCATACTATACTCTGCACTTCGTGTACAAATTCAAGTATTGATACTGGTGGTTGCCGGTGAGTTGTCTTGGAGATCTCGAGGTGACTCTGTTGTTCCGTTTTCAGGCCTTGAAGTCTCTTCTTTTATCTTATGTTCTTACTGATCGATTTTCCAGACACTATTGTATTTTGATCAAACCTTGTATTTAGTATTTTATAGAGCTAATGCACGCAGCGACACCAGATTTTGGGATGGAATCATTTGTATTGACATTTTAACTTCAGTTATTTATACCATTCCCCTTTTGAGACTATTTCTTATCATTATTGTAGTTTGTTTCAGCATATTTATTATTGGCTTACCTAGCAAAAGGTGTTAGGTGTCATCACGACTCAGGTAAGAATTTGGGTCATGCCAGATTTTTTATTAAGTAGAGCTTGAATTAGAAGGAAAATATCTGCTATTACTTTTGGTTAAGAATAGGCATTATGTGTATTTATGTACGCCACAGAATGTTCTCTAACAAAGTAGTAGAAAGTACAGTAACATCTATTTATAATGGACAACAAGGTAACAAAAAAATGCATTCATTCTCAAACATGGCAACAATTGACTTACCATCTGTTTTCATAGTGCTTTTACTAATCACAATTTTGATAAGTTTCTTCCTCAAAAGGAAGAAAAAGACACTGAATTTTCCTCCTGGAAGCAGCGGATGGCCAATTGTTGGAGAAACACTGGATTTTCTCAGAGCAAACCGAGAAGGCAAGCCAGAGAAATTTGTAAAAGACAGAATAGAGAAATACAAGTCTAAAATCTTCAAGACTTCGATAATGGGGGAGAATGTGGTTGTAATTGGGGGTGCTGGGGGTAATAAGTTCTTGGTTAGCAATGAAAACAAGAAAGTCAATGTATGGTGGCCTGTAAGTATTAGAAAATTGTTCGGACCTTGTTTGATTACTAGTGTTGGAGAAGAAGCCAAACTCATGAGGAAGATGCTTTCTCATTTTATTAGCCTTGATGCTTTTTCGAGACTCTATACCAAAACCATCCAAGTTGTTGCCCTGGAACATGTCGACAAGTATTGGGAAGGTAACACCTCCATACACAATTTTTTTTTGTTTTCAACGAAAAAAAAAAAAATACTTTTTTCCAGAATTAGTGTATGGCCATTTCAATTTTCACTCGAAATTCTCCAAAAAGTTATTTTTCAAAATTTTCACTTCAAATCATTCACAAAAAATTTAAAAAATAGTTCCAAATTATATTTGTGTCTAAACACAACTCTAATTTTCAATAAACATTTATAACTTGAAAAATATTTCACTTTTTTCGAAATTTTACAATTTTTATGTCCAAACGCCCACTTAGTCTTGTTTGAGATTTATATATAATATTCTCTCCCTTCCAGTATTTGATGATGAGCAAGGAGTTTAAGGACCCGTTTGGCCATGAGTTTTGCCAAAATAAATTTGGAATTTATTTGGCAAATTCATGTTTGGCCATAAATTTTTCCCACATTTTGGCAAAATTCCAAATCCCAAACTTCAAATCCCAAAAGCACCTCTATTGCTGATTTTGGGCCAAAATTCCAAAACTTGGGAATTTTATACATGTTTTTTTCAAAATAAAGTTGGGAAATATGTTTTAAAAACATATGTCCAAACACATTTTCATCTTGAAACCAAACTTCACTCAAATCAGATTTTTCAAAATAAATTTAGTAATCTATGGCCAAACGCTAGCTAAGAATGAAAGAAACATTTTGATCTTGTAATATAAAAAATTTTATGAATATAAATCATCATATTAAGGATAATACAGAAAGTTTAAACTTGAAGTGTTACTAAATAAAGGAATGTGTCATTTGTTTTTGGGACTAACTAAAGAAAAGAATATCATATGAATTAGGACAGATAGACTAGTAAAAATGTAGGAACAGTTAAGATTAGAGAAATTAAAGAGAAGATCAAGATGTCGCTTTCTTTAATGTATACTAATAACGCATGACACTACTCATTTTTTTGGTCCATTCTCACTTAGAAAACGAAGTTGCTTGAAAGCAGATTTTGAAATTATATAAGTAAACAAAGATTATCGGTATCCTACACGAGACGTAGTACTTGTCGTCTCCGAACCAAAAGGGGTGAGGAAAAAGGCTCAAGAAATTATCCTTTGGAAGGGGGAATATTTGAAAAAGTGTCAGCGGGAAAGAAAAATTATAATTGAATTGAGACGGGCTTTAACAGAACAGATTAAAAATTCCTATAACTGGCTGATGCCAGTTTACACTCCATTGCACACCCATATGACTACAATATGGCATTGTTGCTACACTCCATTGCATACCCATATGACTACAATATGGTATTGTTGAACAAATTGTTGGGTATTAAGTTTGGTAGAGTTTAATTTTAAGTTTGGTGTAGTTTAAAGCGGGTGAATGAGAAATGGAAGGAAAATGAAATATTTGAGTTTCTCTCCTTGCCAAAGGGATATTGTCCCATATTGGAGGAAGAAAAGACTTTTGATGGGTATATATTCAATTGCTCTTCTTCTAGCTCTTAAAGAGTTGAAAAGAAGGCAAGCTTCGCGCTGTCGTCGCCACTCGGCTTCAGCTTCGCCTTCGGATTTGGTCAACATTAATTGATTAATCTTTTTCGACAAAATTTCTTTCAAATTATTTTATTATTTTAATTTTCCCGCAATTTTCCCGAACAGCTATGGTTGTTCTGAAAGGTTGCAAACCTTTTCAGAATCAGTGCAAAATGGTCTATAAATATGCCTTGAATCCCAGAATTTTTACCTACTAAATTTTCTGATAATCTTCTTCTTCTTCTGCTGGTGAGTTAAATCGTTCTATCCTGGGAGGATAATATTCCAGCACTTCGGGTACTTGATGGGAATAATTTCCTTAAGGACATACTGTACATTCAATGGGCTCGATTTATTCCGATACTGTTTTTCAGAATTTGTTTCGTTAAACTTTTCTACTAACTTTCTACTTCTGCTTTTATTTTAGAAAGTTTAATGCTTTATTGATTTTACAGCAATACAGATTTAAGAACACAAATTAGCTTAACAATTCTTGGATTCTAACTTGTAAGGAAAATAACTTCTGTCATAAGTGAGGGAGATCATTTTTTTTCCTTCACAGTTAAACAAACAACTGAAATTTATTTTTTTTATGAAAAATATTTTTCTGAAAGGTACTTTCATCATATCAAATGTTCCCAAATTAAAGGAGGGTCTCAAGTTGGGAATCAGTCGATATTTTACCAATACAAGAACTTCTGTAACAACCTATCCGATATAGTAATTAAAAAAAAAAAAGCAGTCCGGTGTACTAAGCTCCCGCTATGCGTGGGATAGAGGGAAGGCCGAACTACAAGAGTCTACTGTATGCAGTCTTACCCTGTATTTTTGCCGGATGATATTTCCACGGCTTATTGTATTTAATCTATTGATTTTGTGCTCTATATTTATGAAGGTAAAGAGCAGGTGAAGGTATACCATCTCCTCAAACTATACACTTTCAAAGTGGCATGTCAGCTATTCATGAGCATTGAAGACCACAATGAAATTGAAAAACTTTCATCACTTTTCAACATTTTCTTGAAAGGATTGATAGCACTCCCTGTAAATTTACCTGGTACAACTTTTCACAAAGCAACTAAAGCTGTAGCTACTATCAGGAAAGGACTATTGCAAATTGTCAGAAAAAGAAGAGAAGCCTTAGAACAAAAGACAGCTTCACCATCACAAGATATTTTGTCTCATTTGCTTTCCTTCCCAGATGAAAATGGAAAGTTCATGTCTGAACTTGTTATTGTTAATAACGTATTGTTGCTGCTTTTTGCTGGCCATGACACTTCAACTGTAGCTCTTACTTTACTCATTAAGAGACTGGGAGAGCACCCTCAAGTTTATGAAAACATTCTACAAGGTCAGTTCAGAAAACTGTTATCTGGCTATATGAAATACTCCGATCCCTCCGTTTCAGTTTATGTTAACTTATTTTCTTTTTGTTCTATTCCAAAAAGATTGACTTCTTTCTAAATTTGGAAATAATAATGAGAAGTTTTATAATCACACAAATACTCTGGATCCCTTTTTGACTTGTTTAGGACCAACTAAAAATCTTCATTCTTAGTCAAACAGGTTCACATAAATTGGAACGGAAGGAGTATCTTAATTTACGTTTTCAATATACGAAATATCTTAATTTTATTATCTGTCATACTTTGTGGTCATCTATAACTTTACCGTCAACAAATTATCTCGTACTTATCCTTCAACTTAACGTAGATCCAATGTAGAATGATCGGATTCATGTGTCAAAATACTTTTGAAAAAGGTAACTATGGTTTAAAATTACCTTTAGTTATACTTTGGTTAGGGTGTCTAGCTGGAACTTCGTTACGATAAGCAGAGCTGGAGCCAGGATTTGATGCTTATGGTTTCGGGATTCTAGTTCTTTTTAGTTGCTGAGTTCTAAAATAATAAATTGTACATATTCTATGAATTCCACAATCCAAATACAGAGTCTGCACAAAATCTACTAGGTTAGGTTACACCTTCAGAATACCCCATATGGGAATTTTTTCTACTCCCCCCCAATCTTCACTTTACACCACGCCGACTCCCCTTTCGTCATAAGGCGTGGAATTAGACCAAGGGAAATCTCTATAGGAACTAGTCCCTTATATTTCACACATAGGAAATTGAGACACAGCCCCAGGATTATGGGAAAAGATGTAGATCGATCGTCCTAGATAGACAACTACATAGAGGGTCTCTACTAGTCTATATATTCTTTGATTTCGTTCCCTTCGTAATTAGAAAAATATTACAACCTATGAGGTCTCTAAGTTTCACATCTAAGTAATATCCGATCCGATAATTTACGATATAGATAGATATATATTTTGGTAAACAGAGTGCTAGCTCCGCCCCTGACGATAAGGTCAAGTAGTAGACAATTTGCTAACGACAAGGGTATACATAGCCTTAAAGAGTAATGAATGTTAAAACTAGGATATTTCATATATATAGTAGAGGAATATTTTTAACCCTTTTATCAATTTATTTGCTGATGTTTGAGATTTATGGGATTCTGAAAAGCAGAGCATATTAAGATAGCTTCAGCGAAAAAGGAAGGGGAGTGTTTGAACTGGGATGATATACAGAAGATGAAGTATTCGTGGAACGTACTCTGTGAAGCTATGAGACTGAAACAACCTGTAATAGGAGCTTATCGAGAAGCAATTGTGGATATAAATTATGAAGGTTATCACATCCCTAAGGGGTGGAAGGTACGTACTTCATCTCATGCACAAACCATTTAACATAACAAGCAGTGTAAAAGAATTTCTTATATCATAAGTATGGTCATATAGAATTTAAGCAGAGTATAACAAGTTATTATATGATGTTATTGGAACAGTTCTACCTGAACACTAGTTTAACAAGTCTGGATCCAGAGTATTTCCCTAGTGCAACAAGGTTTGATCCATCAAGATTTGAAGGAGCTGGACCTGCTCCATTTTCATACATTACATTTGGGGGAGGACCCCGAATGTGCATAGGGAAAGAGTTTGCTCGGTTGAAGATGCTCGTGTTTCTGCACATCATAGTCAGGAAATTTAGATGGAAACTAGTTGTTCCTCATGAGAGAATTATATATGATCCAACGGCTACTCCTGTTGAAGGACTTCCCATTAGCCTACAAACTCACAACCCTTGAGGGGCGGACCAATTGTTTCTGCACGTGAATGCAATAGCTTTATCCCGATCCTTGTATATTTATTAAGAAATTCATTTTAATTATTTTACTGTGAAACCAATTTTTATTGTATACTGTATTAACTTGAGTTTGTGTTGAAGTTTTGTTGCTTTCGGGAATAACTTTTTTAGCATTATAAGTTTCTTAGTTTTCGGATGAATTATAATTTTAAATTTTTATTAGATTGTCTAAGTTAGTTGAGATATTTTGGGTTTTATGAATTTTAAATTATGTGGATATTTTGTTCTTAATTGACTATTTAAAGCCTTGTTATGCTTAATAAAATTATTGAGAGACCTTTTCAATCAATACTTTAAATCTTTTTGTTGCCCCATCATTTTGAAAATGGAAGGAAAAATTTCACATTAGAACAATTAGGATTCATGTTTTTCAATTTTATAGCCCATATTTCAATTTACAATCAACTAGCTCAAAAATAATAGGCTAAAACTCAACATCCAACTCCAATAGGTTCTCAAAATTTACTATTTAATTTTTAAAAAGAATTCCTCAAGCATTTAAGTTAATATTCGAATCAATAATTGTCACTCAAATATTGGTTCAACAAACAAAATCCATTTGGGTGGTGAAAATTAGATTTTTAACAAGCTTAACATGCGAGTTTAAATTCCGAATTTGATTTTGAGAGAAATTTGGAGTGGGTGTTATTTAGACTTGTTAGAAATAGTATAAAGAGGTTGTATATAAAATTTGAAGTCATATCATGGAGATTTGGACTGGTTTTGAACAAAAATGCAACTGAAAATCGTGGAAGAAGTTCGTCTACAGACGCTTGTATAAATGTGTGTAAAAGTATATAAGATTTGTTTATACACTCATATACACTATTATACAAGATTATACATACTTATACAAAAAACTGACTTCGTCTTCTTCCTTGCGTCTTCTCTGAAATTTAATTCAAATCTTGCTCAAATCTACTCCAAATCACTTTAAATTTAAATTTTGAGCTTCTTTTGATATTTTCAATCAATTGGAATAACACCCAATCCAAAAAACTAACAAAATAAAAAAAAACCATTTTCGAAAGCAAAGCTTTGAATGATCTTCAATATTGGACTTAAACTCTTTAATTTTCTTACATTGCAACCAGGTGACACAAGAGGAAAAACAGAAAATATACAGTCCATTGAAGCATATGTCGAGGATGTGAGAAGAAGAGAGCGAAAGCAATATTGTAAGAACACAAATTTGATTCCATAGTTTTTAGAAGCAATGATTGTAAGAACACATATTTTGAATTTGCTAGTGCTTTCAAAATATGTACAATATGGGCTAGGATGGGTCAACCTTAAGAACATGAGCCATTTTTTGTTATGGTATAAAGTCATGTGTATTTTTTTGTAATTCTATCAAAATGGAAAAGTTCCATAAATGCCCCTTTTAACCATTTTAGTATTATTTTTTTTTAGCATTTCACTTTAAATATTTGTGTGTACGGCAATGACTTGTTTTTGTGGTGAACTTGATGGTATGGCGATGACGCTTTTATGATGATTTTCAGCAGTATAATATTTTTCAATATTTTTTTAATATATTCCAGCAGTTTGGTATTAAACATTTTAGTATTATTCAGTTGTTTCTTTGTATTTCAACAGTTTGCTTCGGGTGATGACACTAACTAAGCTTCAGGCCATGTCAATTGCAGATAAGTTCTTAATCAATTGGCTTTGGAATTATCACCAAGTTGCTGATATTTAAGAAGCCTAGTGCTTATGCATGATAAAGTTTTAGAATAGTATATTTGGAATAGTTTGTCACGGTCCGGAATTTCTACCTTCGAAACTGTGATGACGCCTAACATATCACTTGTTATGCAAGTCAATGTTAGAGTAATCATTTTACCAATTTTAAGCACTTTGACCAATTTAACCAATCGGACAAAAATGAAGCTAAAATGAAGTAAGAAATAGCATAATAATCCAATATCTAGTACACCTCAGATCTGGAGTCACAAGTATACGAGCTTCTAGAGGTTCTACATACATAGCTTGAAATAAATACAACTCTCTCGAATGACATGAACAGTAAATAAGGGAAGAGGAAGGGGGTTTCAAGGTCTCCGGACGACAGCAGATCTACCTCGAGTCTCCAAATGCTAACCCGAGCTGATGCAACTCACGTACAGCTAAGAACAGTACAACTCACCCAATGTACTCCGTACGTGTCGAGCCTAACCTCGACGAGGTAGTGACGAGGCTATGACAGGACACCTCTGTAATTAAACATGTACGGACGAAAATATACGTACAACATAACAACAAATAAGGATTTAACATGTATGATTGGGAGGGTACATGCGAAAAGGGTATAAAATACGGTGACTACAACAGGGAATGACTTTTAACATGGAACATTCAATAAACCTTCAGTCAATCAAACAGATAAACATAATGAATATAAACTGCATGGTATCACCCTTCGTGCTTACTATCAACCTCACCATGAAATAGTAATAATGGCACGGCATTAACCTTCGTGCTTTTACTCTCAATCTCTCCATAAAATGATAAATACGGCACGACATCACCCTTCATGATTTTAATCTCAATTTCATCATGAAATGATAAATAAGGCACGACATCACCCTTCGTGAATTAACAATCTCTCCCTTATCATGAAGAAATGAATATATAACATTTGGGAGAAAGAATAATCAAGAACAAACCTTACGTCAACAACGTTTCCACAATACCGAGCCTCAACTTCCTATAATATTCAATGATCACAAATAATTCATAAATCCGGCAAGAACGATCAATTAAGTAATAAACTAGTCTAGACATGGATATCATAATCAACGAAGGAAATAAATCACGAGAAAGAAGTTTCAAATGCACGCTTTAACCCAACAACGACGCATAAGTACTCGTCACCGCACATATACGTTGTACTCAACATTTAAACACGTAGCAAGTAGGCAAACAAGTCATAATCCCTCAAGTCAAGGTTAACCACGAGACTTACCTCGCTCCAAAATTGACTCAACGCTCAACCACGACTTTGCCTTTCGAACAAGCCTCTGAACCAACAAAATATAGCAAATTATTAACCAGACGATTGAAAATAAGCCTTAAGAACTACCCATGATTGAAAAACGTTCAATTTAGATCATTATTGAAAAGGTCAACAAAAGTAACTCCCAGGCTCGCTTGGTTTAAACCCGAAAATCGGACCAAAACCTAATTACCCTGAGCCCCTGAGCCCGATTATGCAATTTGTTTCGAAATTCGACCTCAATTTGAGGTCTAAATTCTAATTTTATAAAAATCTCTAATTCTACCCAAATCCCTTATTTCTACCATAAAAGTCCTAGTTGTTTGGTTTAAAACTTATGAAATGTAATGGGTAATTGAAAGAAAGTAGGTTAGAATTACTCACCAATGAATTGAGGAAGAAGAGCTCTTGGAAAAATCGCCTTTAAGGTTTCTAGGTTTGATAATTTGGAAGAATGAGAAAAATCCCGAACTCGGCATTTGACCAGATGCAGATGTCGCAATTGTGATAGCGAACCCAAATGTGATATTTCCTTCGCAAATGCGAAGTCCCCACATTTTTGCTATCATCGCATTTGCGATGATTTGTTCTCAAATGCGAATTGGGCCCTACCGCAAATGAGACCCAATTGATCGCAACTGCAAACAAGCTCCCCCCCTCCCCTCCCCTCCCCCCCGTCCCATCGCAAATACGATGATTTCTTCACAAATGCGAGGCTCGCATTTGCGAGCCAGACTTCGCAATTTTGAAATCTGCAGCAGACATTAGAAGCACATGGGCTTCAACTATGATTCTAATTCCAAAATCCTCCCGTAGTCTATCCGAAACTCACCTGAGCCCTCGGGGCTCCAAACCAAACATGCACAAATATCCAAGAACCTTATACGAACTCGCTCGCGTGGTCAAATTTCCAAAATAACACCTAGAACTACAAATCAGACACCAAATCAAATGAAATTTTTAATGAAACATTAGAATTTCTGTTTTAACAACCGGATGTCCGAATCATGTCAACCTAACTCCGTGTTTCACCAAATTTTGCAAACAAGTCACAAATATTGAAATGAACATACACCAAGCTCCGGAACTGAAATCCGGGCCCGGTAGCAATAAAGTAAAACCGTGGTCAAATCTTTAAATTCATTAAACCTTTAAACTTCAAAATTTCAACAAGATGTGATAACTCGAGCTAGGACCTCCTAATTCGATTCCGGGCAAACGCCCAGGTCCCAAATCATGATACGAACCCACCGAGACCGTCAAAACACGAATCCGAGTCCATTTTCTCTCGTTGTTCGAATTTAAATCTAACGGATCTTTAAGGTAAAATTTCATATTTTATCAATTTTTAACATCAAAATCTCCCGGAAAGAGACACGAACTGTGCATGAAAATCGAGGAAGGCTAAAATGAGATATTTGTGGTTTCGAAACATACAATTAAGGTTTAAAATTCTAGATGACCTATTTGGTCATCACATTCTCCACCTATAAAACAACCATTCGTCCTTGAACGGGCATTGAAAAGTACCTGGACTAGTGAAAAGGTGTGGATATCTACTCCGCATGTCCGACTCGGACTCCTAAATAGCTGCCTCAACCGGATGACCTATCCATTGCACTAGAACTGAAGGATAACTCTTTGACCTCAACTGTCGAACCTATCAGTCTAGAATGGCCATTAGCTCCTCCGCATAAGTCAAATCCTTGTCCAACTGGACTGAGCTGAAATCTAACACATGGTATAGATCACCGTGATACTTCCGAAGAATAGACACATGGAACACCGGATGGACTGCTGATAAACTAGATGGCAATACGAGCCTGTAAGCCACCTCATCTACTGATCACGCTCAACTATGTCTTCTATAAAGACTAAACGGGCGTTGCAAATATAAATCT